>JABXES010009587.1:0-11814 GCA_013375695.1 Dictyostelium brefeldianum | reverse complement strand
TTATTATTTTTTATTATTATTTATTTTTTATTATTATTATATATTATTATTATTATTAAAACATTAATTCATCATCATCTTCTTCGTTATATGGTTCTTCTTCTTCATCAATTTTTTGATGAATTTTATTGTTTAAATTTCTTGGTATAAAAGTACTATTATTATTTTCATCATTAAAATCTAAAACATCATCTTCAATTAAACTATCATGAACAGAATCTTCCAACCAATTAAATTCCAAATCAGCGGTTGTAGATTCTTTGATTGATGAACTACTTCTTTTACTACTACTATTACTTGAACTACCATTACCATTACCATTGTTTGTTGTTTCTAAATCATCCAATGTTAATTCGTAAAATGATAATCCTTTTTTTGCATCTATTAAATTATTTGTAATTTCATCTGAAATCTCTTGGAATGCTAATTTATTATCTTGATTTAAACTAATTTCCAATGATTCTAAATCCATTTCATCAACTATATTTGTTGATTTTCTTTTTTCTATATTATTTGTTGTGGTGGTTGTTTTGGTTTTTGTTGTTATACTGGTGGGTTTATCATCTGGTGTTGATTTTGTAATAAATGATTTCTTTGCTGGTGTAGTTGAAGGTGTAGTTGATGTTGATGTTAATGATGAAGGTGCTTTGAGTGATGATCTTGGTGTAGTTGTGGTGGTGGTACTCGATGATAATTTAGTTGATGGTGATGAAATACCAGATGGTTTTTTTAAAGATGATGTTGGATTAGTGACAGAGGGTGATGAATTAGTTGAAGACGATAATTTTTTCATTGGTGTAGTAGAAGTTGTTGTGGTAGTTGTAGTGGTGGTATTAGTTGAATTTGAAATTGGTGAAGTTGGAGTTGATTTTGATTTTGTTAATGTTGGTGGAGTTGGCATTGGCATTGGTGCTGATACAGATTTATTAATTGGTGGTAATGATCTAGTTAAATTTGAACTTGAAGTTTGTTTACTTAATGGTGATGTAATTACTCTTGTACCAATACTACTATATCTACCAGATTGTGTTGAAGTTGCTAAATTTGGACTACTTGATGATGTAGTTTTAACTGTTGTTGTAGTTGGTGTTTTTGAAATTGGTGATGAATTGATATTTGATGTCATTGAACTACCTGTTGTTGATGGTGTACCTGTAATTGTATCTTTTCTAGTTGTACCTAAACTACTTTTACTTCTCATCATATTATGATCAATTGGTTTTTTAATACTACTACCAACACCACCAATACCACTGCTATCTCTATTATTTAACGATGAACCTGATCTACTACCAGTAGTGGCTAATGATGAAATTGTAGTTTTAGTTGAAGAACTATTTGTTGAAATTGGTAATCTACTTTTTAATCCAGATGATCTACCAGTTGGTGTTTTAGATCTAGTAGCATTACTATCACCAGCACCACTACTACCATTATTATTGCCACTATCCTTTTTAAAATCATTTAAATCAAAATCTAAATCTGTTGAATCTTCAACCAATTTTTGTTCTTGTTCTTCTTCGAACAGTGCTCTCTTTAATTTATCACAAATTTCCAATTGATCGCCTTCAAGATGTTGATATACAGTAAATAAATTCTTTTGTGTTGTTGGTGATAATTGTTGATAGAATAGAGTTGTTGCTCCCTTTTCATTTAGTTCAGAGTATGCCCAAAAACAATAACGTGCAATTTGACGTGTTTCACTACCACCATCAGTTAACAATTTGTGAATTGAACGTTCCAATGCAGGTATACAACTAACCAATAGCATACCTTCATTAAGTATCGCTCTATTTAATACAATGTAAATATATTCACTTGCACGTTTTCTTAATTGTTCATTGTGTTGATCAAATGATGAATCGATAAACATTTGAAGTAATGATTTTGTTGGTACATTTTCCAATATATCTTTTAATGTTTGATGTGCACTCTCTGATATTATAGTTGTTTTTACAGGTACCATTCTAATTAACGCATGTGTATATTGTAATGCAAATGGTTCAAATTTTAATTTCATTCTAATACCTAATAAACTTACACATTGACATGCCTCTTTTACTATGGTTGAACGAAGTTCTGTCAATTGTTCAATCAGTGATGGTGATATCATTCTTAATAATACACTCCATCCTTTACATTCTATACCATTACCATTTATAATTCTTTGTAATAATTGTAATTGTTTTAATCTAACTGACCAATCTTTTTCTTTATTTTTAAAATCTGCTACAATTTCTTCTAATTTCTTTTGTAATTCTTTTTCATTATCAAACTAAAGTTTATGATGGTGGTGGTGGTTTTGTTAGTTTATTGGTTTTGTAAAATAGGTAAAAGTATATGAAAGGTATATATCACTACATACATCTAATGGTGAAGTATCAACTTTTACAGTTTGAAATAATCTTGATTCCACTGCATTATTGATATTACCAGTTGAAGGTGATGTTTTTGGTGTTGATACAGATGATGTTGTTGATAATCTTGATGTTTTCATATCATAATATTACTTTTTTGTGTAGTTTAAATAATAATAGAAATTTAATTTAATTTGAAAAAAAATAAGTAGTTATAAAAAATTGTAAAAATTTGAAAATTATTTTTTTATGAAAAAAAAAAAATAAAAAAATTTAAAATTAAAAAAAAAAAAAAGAGATATTAATCAACTATCATTGATATACTCCTTACACCAGATGGTATTCCCTACGCTTTTAAGGTCTTTTCAGGCCAACAGATAGTTCGTATCATCTATTTAGCTATTGTGTACTATAAAAATACTTTCTATATTAAGGTTGGGTATAAGTATTAGTATTGATATATCAAGTTATTAATGTTTTTAATTTCATATTTTCGTTTATTTCAATTGATTTAATAAATTGTATCTCTTGAATTTGAAATGTTAAAGTTGTATTTGGATTTAGTGTAATATGATTTATTATTTTTTTTGTTTTTTTTTATTATGTTGCCTAAAAAGTACACAAGTAATTTATTTTTGTGATCATTATACAAAAATAAATAAATTTGGTTAATTATTGGTATATTTGATTTTTAATGTGTGGCAAGTTGTTATCAATAATAAAAAAGAGCGATAAAAATAATAAGAGAGAATTTCCCAAAATACACTATATATCAATTACAAATCATTTTATATTTCAAAGATAGATAAAAAAAAATAAGAATAAAAACTAAGATATCATTTTTGTTTTTGAAATCTATTTATAGATTTAATAGTATATTATTTTTATTTGTTTTTATTATTAATTATATTATTGTTATGTATTATTGGTTGAATAAAGTTAGCAAGTTGTTTATTCATCATCTTCTTCACCAGATAATATTTTAGAGTATGAGAATGGAGAGAAACGGACACCATCACCTAAATAGAATTTATTTTGGAATTCTACCCAATGTAAACGAAGTGCATGAAGGAAAGCAGATAAAGATTCCATCATTAATAATACTGCAATTGTTGCACCTAACCATGCACCAAAACCAATAAATGCCATAAATCCATTACCACCACTGATTTGACCTAACAAAATACGTTCCTGTCGTACATTGATTATAAAGGGAAGAGAAGAAAGAGAAAAAAAAAAGTTAATAAACCTTTCAAAGTATAGTGTTATAATGCAATATAAATGAAATCACATACCCAAAATACACTTGATAATTCAGAATGTGCTAAAGATAAAGCCCAAAGTCTAAGATATGATGCAGTATTTGAAACAGCTCCTAAAACGAATTCAATAGTGTGAATAACTTGATGTACAAATACTTCAGACATTTCAAATTCTTCACCGTGATGACCAATGTATAAAGCTTCATCGTCATGTTCTTCTTCGTGATGACCATGTTTCTTTCTTTCCATTTCAGCTTCATGGATTTTTTTCATGAATAATGGTTTTGGAATTAACATAACTGGAATTGAGAAAAGTGCTAATAAAACCAAGATGACTTGAACCTATATTAAGATTAGATAGTATCAATACTAATATTAGTATTGATATATTAAGTATTTTTATAGTACACAATCGCTAAAATAGATGATACGAACTGTCTGTTGACCTGAGAAAAATGGTACTGCGTCAGGAATACCACCTGGTGTAAGGAACATACCAATAATAGTTGGTAAAATGAAAGCTGGATCAACTGCATGTGGACCTTCACGATATGGAACGACCCATTTCAAAACAATCAAGACTGACATATAACCGAAAATTGCCCATAAGAAAATCATTTGTGGAATGAATTGAGTGAAAATATTAACTAATTTGATTGGACCTTTTTGATTTAAATAATTGAGAAGAGAGAAACAAATACCGACAGACATTTGAACTACACCAAAAATAATTGACAACTTCATTTTGAAAGAATTATAGTAGACAAGTTCATTTGGAGCACCTTTCCATAATGGATCAACACCAACTGGGTAGACTTTTGAATTTGCAGTGTTATTGTAATAGTAGTTACCTTTATCATCTCTATCGTATTGTGAACCGAAAATATTCATTGGAATAGAGAAACATTCATTGTAAATGAAACCAACGTAAATTGAGAATAAAGACATTAACAATAATACATAACGACCATCGAAAGGCATTTGAATGAGTTCATTTAACTTTTTACCAGCTAATTTTTTTTCTATTGAAATTAAACCTACAGCAGCCAATAATAAGAGTACACCATGACCAACATCACCAAACATTACACCAAAAAGGAATGGGAAAGTAACAATTGTCAATACAGCTGGATTAACTTCACGATAATGTGCAACACCATATGCTGATACAATTTCTTGGAATGAACTTGTATATTTATTGGTTTCAAAATGAGTTGGTGGAGTATCTTCACTTTTAATAACGGAAAGAACAGATGGAACTAAAGCACCACTACGAGTTGTAGCAGTACGAAGAGCTAATTGAATTTCTTCAATTTTTTCTTTTGGTGTCCAACCTTTTGCGATTAAACATTTTCTACCAACATCATAATCAAAGAGATTCATTGTATGATAGATTGATTTTTCTTTTAATACTTTACTCTTCCAAGAGAATAAATGTGGAACGATACCAGCCAATGTTTGTTTTTTATGATCTTTGCTACGTTCGAGAACTTGATATAAATCAGCAATACGTACAGTAACTTTTTGTAATAAATTTGAACGTTCAAATGAATTATCTGGACAATCGTAAATGTTTGCACCAAAAGATTCACAAATCTTTTTAATTTTTTGTTGTAATCTTTCACCTTGGAAGAAAACAATGAATACAGTTTTAGCGGTTTCTTCACCAGTTTGTGGATCAATGATTTCTTCATCGATACGTGCATCTTTAACGTAATTGTTACCACGTGTAGTTCTCCAAAGTGAACGTTGGAATTGTGGCATTTTATCAGTGTTCATTACACCAGTAATGAAACCTAATTTTACACCTTGTTTAGCAACTTCTGAGACTTGTTGATTTTCATCGTTTGCTAATAATGGTGCACGTGGATTATGATCTTGTGCATGAGCATCACCTTCAATAAGATTTGGATTTTCTTGGAAAAATACTGAATCTTTTGTTAATACATGACGTAATTGAATGAGTTCATTGTAATTTCTTTGTAATGTTTCTTGATTTGCATTTACTTGTTTTAATTCACTTTCCAATTCATCGAAACGACCTTCCAATTCATCCATTTGTGATTCATCATCTAATACTGATAATAAATTATCTGGTAATTTCTTGGCTAATTTTGGTTCTTTACGAATTTGTTCTTCAAAAAATCTTAATTTCTTTTCCATATCATCACAACGTTTAACCTCATTTACAAAATTTCTTTGAAATAAATTAACATGTTCATTATCCTATAATAATAATTGTTTATATATTAATATTTGATTACATGTATATGTTTTGTTTAAAAGATATTTTTTTTTTTGATGAATGGTTTGAAAGACATGATATTTATATAAACATGTTTCGACTGACTATATATATTGTACATACATCTAAGAATTGAATTAAACCTAATTTACCTAATTCATCGACTGTATCGTGAGCTGCTTCAATTTGAACAAATAATTGAACCATTTGCATTGGAGAACTTCTCCACATGGATGGTCTTATAAAACTCATTCTTTATTTATATATATATATTTTTCTTTATTATTTATTATGGGTGTAGTTGTACTATTCGGATTATAATAAAATAAATTGGAAAAATGAAAGAGTTTTACTAAAATTATAAATATAATATAAATTACACAAATAAAAATAGGAAAAAAATAGTTTTGTCTTGTTTTAAAAATAAAAAAAAAAAATAAAAAAATTAAAGGCGTGTGAAAGAGTTAATATGATAAAAAAAAAAAAAAAAAAAAAAAATTAAAATTTAAAAAAAGTTGACCAGGCTTTCACAGTGGGTTAAAAAAATGATTTTGAATTTAAATAAAAAGACTGGAACTGGTTAGGATCTTTTTCACAGTGAAAATAATTCACTCACTCAATAAACTGTTTTTTTTGTGTTCTTTATTTCATTTGTAACGTAGCCATATTAATATTATTATATTACATATAAATCGCCAAAAACTTGTTTTTTCTCTTTATTTTTATAAATAAATAATATTTTTATATTTTTCGTTATTTTTTTTTTTTTAGTGTCGGTTAATTTAAATGTTTAATAATAATTAAATGAATTTGCGAATATATAACCTTGATAAAAAATAAATCTATTTAAATATTGATCATTTGATAACTTTGATTAATATTTTTTTTTCCCTTCTTTTTTAGCCAGCTTATTTGCACTGTTATCCTAATCTTAATATAGGTTCAAGTCATCTTGGTTTATTAGCACTTTTTTTCAATTCCAGTTATGTTAATTCCAAAACCATTGTTCATGAAAAAAATCCATGAAGCTGAAATGAAAGAAAGAAACATGGTCATCACGAAGAAGAACATGACGATGAAGATTCATACATTGGTCATCACGGTGAAGAATTTGAAATGTCTGAAGTATTTGTACATCAAGTTATTCACACTATTGAATTCGTTTATAAATCTTTAATAATTAAAAAATCGATAAACCAATTTTTCAAATAAACAAAACTTTTCAAATTTTTTTTTTTTTTTTGATTTTCAATTTTTTTAAAAAATCTATTAAAAAAAATCGTTTTTAGCTTTATTTTAACCAACAATGTCACTAAATAAAAATAAAAATAGAGATACAGATAAAGAAAATGACAACAAAAATAATAGTAGTAATAAAAAACAAAAATTAGATAATGATAAAGACGATAATAATAATAATGACAATGAAATTGATATAACAAATTTAGAAAAAAGGACAATACCACAACTAAAAGAGATTGCAAATACAATTGGATTAACAATTACAAATGGTACGAGAAAACATGAAATAATAATGCAAATTAAATCAATACAAAAAGGTAAACAAGATTTATTATCAAAAAAAGAATATTCAAATCCATTTAGTATGCAAATTGAATTTACAATTAAAGATGGTATTGATCCTTTAGAATGGTTATTTTGGAAAGTATTTAGAAATAAATTCTTATACAAGAAAGTAATGTCATTCATGGATACTCAATTATCAATGCCATATCATTCAATTATATCAGTTGAAGATTTAATCAAATTTAATCAATTTGGCATACTACGTGATAAAGTTATAAATAATCATTATTTAACGTTTGGTAACACAGATAAAAATGGTGAGAATTTTATTAGCATTAATAAAATATTCAAATTATTCAAAAATGATCAAGAGGATATATCATTTTATAGTAAATTATTCAAACATTATGGAAATCATATATTCAATTTCAGTGGTGGTGTTAGTACACCATATGAAAAGGAAGAAGAAGAACCAGAAAAAGAATTAACAATTGATATAGCTTTAGGTAGAGAACAATTTATAAATCAATTAATTGAATTTAAATGTATACCAGCAATTAAAGTATTGTTACAAGAATATCAATACCAATTTACAGAATCAAATTTACAACAGTCAATTAATCACGGTCACTTAAATTTAATTCAATTAATATTAGATCAACAACCAACATTTAAACAAAACATTTTAAACAATCATCACTCAATTAGATTACCAAATTCAATAAAAAGTTTAATTTATTTTCAAACTGAAAACATTATCAATTCAAATTCACAAGAAACATTACAATTTATTAAATCAATTGAAATTAATGAAAATATGAAATTAAAAACATTAATAACAATATTAAAATTGGTATCAAATAATGGTCATGATGGTATCAACGAATCATTTTCAAAACAAGAACTAAAATTAAAATTATCAGATAGTATATTTCAAATTACAGATAAAAAAGAAATTATTATTAAATTAATAAATTCATATTATTCTCATATTGGTATTACTGGTATTGATGGTAAATCTGAATTTTATCATTTATATTATGGTAGTGAAAATGGTAAATATGGTAATGGTGTTGGTAATTTTGATAAATTATATCAACATTTAAAAAGAATGGGAAATGATCCAATATCTACAAGTATAAAATTATCATATCAATTTGCAAATTTTAAATTATTATACAACACATTCGAAAAGTATAATGTCAAATTTGGAAATAAATTCGTTGTTACATTTTTAAAGGAGATGGTCAGCACTGATAAAAAACTATCATTTATGTTTTCACATTGCCACAACAAAAAAACAATTGATAATTTTATAAATTCAATGATAATCAACATTAAAGAACATTTACAATTAAGATGCAAAGGTGATCCTATTATAGAAGCAAAAACTAAAAAAGTTATTTGTATAGCAACATTTTTCAAATTCCTTGTTAGTTACGATAATGTTGAATTGGTTAAAGGGTTTTTAGAAAAAGTACAAAGAATTCATCATGGTGATCTTAGGGTCTCAATTACCAATTTTATAAAGTCTAAAGAAATGTTGGAATATACTTTCACCAATCATCACAATACATTTGGAATGAGTTTCATTTGGCATTTTAGAAACATGGAACTATTAAAGCATTTTGAAATATTATTCAATGGGAACGACCAGTATCAAGATAGTTCAGATGAAGAAACAACATTAACCATTACACCACCAAATAAATTAATTGATGTACGAAATTGTTTAATAAGAGGAACATCAATTGACAAATCAACATTTAATCAAATTATTAAACATATTATAAATAGTGGTCCAACAGTATACAAAGCAGATTTTTCATTTTATAGTTCAATTGAAAGTTGTGGTAATGGTGATGATGATAACATATCAACAAATGAAAAGATTGAAATGTTTAAATCATTTTTTTTCAAATTTGTTTTCAACACATCACCAAACAATATTAGAATGTTTGTACCAACATTATTATCAACTGCAAGTTCAGTTGCATATATTAAATTTATAGATTGGTTATTGAATAATTATCCAGATTATTTAAAAAGAGAAACAAGTGCTGAGAATAATGATGATGAATCATATTCAGATAATTTTAAAAATCAAGATTCAATTAACATTTCAATTTATTATACAACAAAAAGATATAATCAAATTTCAAATATTAGTAAACAGTCATGTATTTATTTATATAATTCACATTGGGCAATTCAAACTGAAAGTACTGAGGCATTTGATTATTTATTTGGTGAAATGAAATCATTTTACAAAGAAACCAATACACTTTATTCAATGTTAAAATCTTCTGCTTCATTGGGTCATTTTAAATTATTTCAACATTTATTTGAAAATTATAATTGGTTATTAAAATGTAGTAAATTCACAAAGTCATCAAGAAATACCACCGGTAGTACCAATTATAATTTACCTTGTTTTGATTCAAAACAATTAAAACAATTAATAGTTGCATCACTTGAAGGATATCATTTTAAATTGGCAGAATATCTATTTGAAGTGTTACCACCATTATCAAAAAAAGAATTTAATACAAATCAATCAACAATTGCAAAACTTTATTTTAAAAATAAATTTATTAAATAAAAATCGATTATTGTTTTAAATTTGCTAACCAACCAACACAATTTAAAATAAATTTAGTTGTACCAACAGTTTCAATTTTACTATCATATAATCTTACATGACCAGCATCCATTATTAAACGTGAACCTGTAGTTGGATCTTTATGTTTAATTGTAATTAAATTATTTGCAGAACCCCAGAGAATTGGTTGAATTTGATTAGATGGAATAGTTGTTTTTGAGAGGTCAATTGTAGCAACTGTGAAACATTCATAGAGTGTTGAAATTCCAGTGAATAAAATATCTCTTACAAATCCTTTACTAGCTGGAGCAAATTGTTTTGTAACATTTTTATCACCAGGTAAATCACCTGCCATTGTTACACCAATTAAATGTTTACCCAATTGATTTGCTTGTTCTAAATATGGATGATTATCACCCCATAAGAATAAACCTTTACCAGAGTTATAGAAATTAGTGATTTCTTCAATATCAGATGCAGATAAATCAGTTTGTGGATTTGAACATTCTGAAACAATCCATAATTGATTAGCATGTACCAATGTTTTTTTTGCTTTTGCATCAAGTTTGTAGGTAATTACTACTTCCAATCCCAATGTTTCCAATTTACTTTTCAATATTTTAAATTGAGTATTATGAGTTTTACCATATGCAATAATTAAAATTGTTTTACCTTTTAATCCATTCAATTTAACCAATGCTCTTTCAGGTGATTTTGAATTACCAGATGCAGTTTTTTCATCACTTGGAATTGGTGTTAAACCAGCAGCATAACTAAAAGCAGATGATTGTTTTCTTGTGATTACAGTTTGAATTGGATTTCTTTTACCATCTTGTGGTACAACTAAATTGAATTCTTTTGCTTTGTAATCACTACCTTCTTTTGGTAATGTTCTTAATACATAAACACCAGTTGGTAAATCTTTTTTCAATGTTACTTGACCAGTTACATCAGTTGTTTGAGTTGATTCCAATGTTTCTTATTTCCACTTTTATCTTTTGATACTTTAACTAAAATTACTTGACAATCAGCAATTGGTGAACCACATTCTTTAACAACTTTAATTGTTTCTGGTAATAATGTTGATTTTAATTTTGTTGGAACAGCATTGGTGGTTATTGGTTCTGATTTTGTAAGATTTGGTGAAATTGGAGTTTGTTTACCTTTATCACAAACTGGTTGTTGTGGTTGATTATCAAATTCTTGTTGTTGTAATAATGCAGCCTCCATCATATCGTTTAAGTCCCCGAATCCAAAACTTGATACTAAATTATTTAATGCATTAATTGGTACTTCCATATTGATTTTAAAATTATTATTTGATTGTTATTGTATTTGTTATTGTTTGTTCTTGAACTAATTTAAAAAAAAAAAAACAAGTTGTTGTTTCTATTTATTTAAAAGATATTTATTTTATAAAATTTAAAAAAATTAAAATATCTTTCTATAAATTTTAAAGTGAAGATATTATAAAATAATTATTTGAAATGATGACGATCAAAGGTGTGAAGTTATAAAATGCTCTTCAAATTTCAAAAAATTTCTAAAAAACAAAGATATTTTCACAAAAAAATTAAATTTTAAATTTATCAACCTTTTGGTGACATCATGTTAACAAACTAATAATCAAGATATTTTCTCATCGAAAAATATATACAATTTATCAACCACTATCTCAAAGTCGTTGTATTATGTTGTTGAATAATAACAAAAAAAAAAACAATATTACATTGTTGTTTTTCAAAAAAATAAAAAAATTTAAAAAAATAAAACCATTTAAAAACACCTCATCAAAAAAAAAAAAAAAAAAAAAATTTTGTA
>JABXES010009580.1:0-11816 GCA_013375695.1 Dictyostelium brefeldianum | reverse complement strand
AGTTATTGAATCATTTTCTAATCATCGTGTGTATTATAATCAATATCATTAATATTACAACACATTAACAAATAATTATTATTATAATTATTCCATTTATATAAAAATAAAAAAATAAAAAATTTTGTTTTTTTTTACTAAAATTTTATTTTTTTCGATTTAAATTTATTTTTATGACACTTCACAACACCTAACGTTGCTTCTAATAGAGGGGTCGTCTATAAAGATGATCTCCAAAAGGGTTATGATCAATTTCAAAATGTTTAATTGAAGGTAGATCTGACATTATTGGTGGATATACATCTTGATTACTACTGATAGATAACTTTGTTAAACTATTTGGTAATAAATTTTTTAATGATGATGGAAACTTTGAAAATAATATTGTTAAATCTAAAACACTATTTGGTATTGAATTTTCTGATATATTTAATTTTAGGTCACGGTGACTTGTGTTTATTACAAGTCTGGTAATTGAAGTTGGTAATGAATTTTCTGGTATGGTAATATTGCAATCACCAATATTATCAATAATTAAATATTTGACACCAAATGGTATTAACCCTTCTTCAATATTATAATTGTTGTTATTCCCATCATCACCATCATCGGTAATAAACATTTGTAATTTATTGACAGATGAAGGTATCTTTGGTAATCTTGATTTATAATTTGAATCATAAAATATATCTAAATCTGTAACTGATGATGGTATAAATGTATTGATTTTTGATGCTGGTATATTAGTTGGTAAGAATTCTTTAACTTTAGCAAGACAACCCAAATCTAATTTTAAGAGTGAATTTGGAAAAACGATATCGTATAGTTGACTTGCATCCAATGTATTAAATGAAACTGATGTAATATTATTTGGTATTTTACTATTAATATATGGTCTCTTTAATATTAAATTTGATACAGTCGTTACTGATAGTGGTAATTGTGATAACACAATTTCTGTTCCACTATAATAATCTTCACAAAATGTAATAACCTCTAAACCAAGTGGAAAAATATTAACATTTTTAATTGGTGCTTCGTAAAATGATAAATCCACTTCTTTTAATATACAATTCTCTGGTAAATCACCTTTTGATAATACATTTGTATCATCAAGATGATTATCTTGTATGTATCTTATCTTTGTTATAAACTCTCGTCCACCATATGTTTTTAGTGATTGTAAACTTTTAAATTCTACAAATTTATTCCTATATAATTTAACATATTTGAATATAACTCTATTGATTACTATATTTCTCCAAATTTTATAAAATAATATTTCTTCCATACTGCTAAATAATTGTTTGCCAAAACTAAGCAAAAAAAAATAAAAAATTTTGTTGGAAAAATTCAAAAATAAAATAAACTTTTATTTAGATATCATGATATTATTGTTCATATAAATCATCAGAATCAAAAGATTCATAAAAACAAGAATTATCAGAATATGATACATTTGACATATAATCTTTTACATGTAATTTATATTGTTCATGTATGTATTGTTTTCTCTTTTCTCTTTCAAATTCACAATATTCCTCTAATACATATGGTGCTGTTATTCCTGAACCATAAAAGATATTACTATTTAACATTTTTGTATATATTAGACAATTTTGTATAATGATTTACATGATTTTCATTATATTGAATATTATATGTTTTCAATATATCAGCTAATTCTTTTTTAAATTGATTCTTTTCTACTATAATTTTACATCTTTCATCACCAATTATTTCAGTTCTTATTACTACATTTCTCTATACTTTAAAAAAACAATTGATTTACCATTATAACATAAACCTTTACAACCACATTTTGCTATTATTATTAATGATAGTAATAATAGTATTAGTAATCTATATAGAATTTGTGTATTATAAAAGATGTGTGTTATACATACATGAACATTTTGATCCATTTTTACTTCCTTTATTACAATAAGTGTGAAGGGTTGCATCTAATATTTTACATCCACTTTCATTTGTTGTTTTAATTGGTTTATCAGGTTTATAAGATGGTGGTGGAGGTGGTTATGATTTCTTTACTTTTTTAGATTTTTTACCTTGTTGCTCTTGTTGCATTTGATCAAAATTAAAATGTTGAAATCACTTTATCAAATATAATTGAATCTTTTACTTAATTTGAATTAAACTTGTGCTCAATTGTTTAACGAATATTTTTTCTATTGGATAAAGTCAATGTGACATAAATTTCAAAAGTAATAATTGACTTGAATTGTTTGGGTTTTTGCTTGTATTAGTTTTTGATTTATTAAAAAGGAGAGGAGAAAAGATAAATTGAAATTCGATGAACAATTGTACACAAATCATCACCATTGGTTTTTAAGTAATTCATAACTCATTAATTATTATAATAAAATCAACAATATTTTTTTTAAAAAAAGTGAAAAGATTGCAATCTCAAATGTCTGATTAAAATCAACAATATTGTTTTTTTTTAAATAATTTTTCTGATATCACACTTAATTTTAAAATCTTTTTTTTAATCTATATAAAGTTTATATTAAAGATATATCTACAAATAATTATTTGTTCTTTATTCTTTATAAGAATTTCAAGATAATACAAAGAGGGGGTAAATAAATTTTTACGAGTTTCTATGTTTGTGCATGCTTATGTGTATGTGTTTTTTGTTAGATACAAATAAAACTATTCAACAGCAATCATCTTTATATTGTCTTTGTGCATGTGTGTGTACGTGTGGTTAACCACCAAATTTTATTTAAATTTATATTTGTGTCTTTTCTTCAGTGAGCGATCAAAATTACATGTATCATGATCGTTTAGGTTTTTATTATAATTTTTTTTTTATTTAAAAACAACCAAAATAAAAAAGTATACTTTTAATAAAAAAAATAAAAAAAGAGATAAATAAATTATTTATAAAAGTATAAAAAAAAGAAAGGGGTAAGATATCTATTTAAATATTAATAATACAAACACTGCTCATAGAATTAACCATCATCACCCAATCTATTTTATTTCAAAATTTTATTTTGACGCAAATATTTGCTGAAAAAAAGGTAATTATTTAAAAATCAAAATTAAATTCGAATTTTTTTCGAAAAAAAAATCATCATCACAAAAAGTCAAAGGTCGGCTTTAAAAAAAAAGTCAACCATCAAATCGTTTAACAATTGTTTTTTTATTAATATATACCCAACTGTTTATTTTTATAAATTATATAAACAAAACAATAATACAACACAATTGTAATGTTTCATTAATTACATAGTGTATTTTTTTTTTTTTTTTTTTTTTTTTTATTTTTTTTTTTTTTATTTTTTAAAAAATTATCTTTAAAGTTTTTTTTTTTTTTTTAAAATTAAATTTAAAAAAAAAAAAAAAAAAAAATCTATGCTCGTTGGTTCGAGGTCAATTTAAATATTTGAAATTATTTTTTTATTCGTTATAACCAATTCGAACAGTACACAAACCCAGTTTTATATAAAATATATAGTAGTGGGAGACATATATATTAGAAATTTATATATATATATATACCTTTGTATGTGTCATATGACTATTTTTATTCGTTGCGCTTTATCACTACTATATTTTTCATTTATTGTTATTTTTTATTTTTTTTATATAAATTTACAAACAAACAAACAAACAAACACACATTCACACACGCTCAAACATAACAGTAATAATTATATATTTATTATTACAGATAGATTTATTATATAAATAATAATTATTTTATTTATTTTAATTACCCACACACTGTTATTTATAAAACCACTCTGCATCTTATATCTCTCCCTTCAGTGTGGTTATCTTTAACACACTAGCAAACACTCACTCACAAACAACCACACTTATAATTGTTGTTATTGTAGTTGTAATAATAGCGGTAATTATACATATACGTACATATGTATGTGTGTTGTATATTCATTTTAATGACATATCACCAAGATAGAATCTCAAACAACACCCTCTACTTCACACACACACACACACACACACACACACTCACACTCACACTCACACTCTCAAACACTCACACACCCACACTTTTTTTTTTTATATAATTTTAGCACCACAACACCCATATGAATTATTATTTTTTTTTAAATTTTTTAATTTTTTTTTTTGATAACAGACAAAAACTAACTTTTCTTTATTTCTATTACAAATAATTATATATATATATATATATATATATAATAACATCATATATTCACTCGCACACCTTCCACATATATACATTTATATATTGTAACTTTTATTATTTACAAAAATAGGTTTTTAATAAAAATCGTGATTGCAATTTTTTTTTTTTTTTCAAATTTTTTTTATTTTTTTCAAAATATCTGTTTAATTGAAAAAAACCACTCTCGCACGCAACATAAAAATACACATATATAAATAAAGATAGATAAATAGATAGAAGAAACAACAAAAAAAAAAAAAGAATGAATGTTCAACAACAACAAGTTGCAACACAACAACAAGTAATTCAACAGCAACAACAACAACATCACCCACAGCAACAACATCCTCAACATGCATTACAACAACAACAAGCATTAGCACAGCAACAAGCATTAGCACAACAACAAGCATTAGCACAACAACAGGCATTAGCTCAACAACAACAACAACAACAAAACAATCAAAATAATCAACAACAACAACCAGATCAATTAAGTGGAGTACAGGATAAAATTAGAGAATTAAATGAATCAATATGGATACATTTAGGTGGATATGCAGAATCAATTGGTGAACAAGATAAAGCATTGGTATCCTATGAAAAAGCATTAAGACATAACCCATTTTCAATTAAAGCATTAACACAAGTAGCATCATTATTTAGGATAAAAGAACAATATTCAAAAGCAGCAGATTTCTTCCAAAGAATTGTATCAATTGAAAGTAAAAATGGTGAAGTATGGGGTGCATTAGGTCACTGTTATTTGATGATGGATGATTTACAAAAAGCATACACTGCATATCAACAAGCATTATATCATTTACCAAATCCAAAAGATCCAAATCTTTGGTATGGTATTGGTATTCTTTATGATAGATATGGTTCATACGATCATGCTGAAGAAGCATTCACAGCTGTTCTTAAAATGGATAGTAAATTTGAAAAATCTACTGAAATTTACTTTAGACTTGGTGTACTTTACAAACATCAAGGTAAATATGATCAATCTTTAGAATATTTTCATCATCTTGTTAAAAATCCACCACTTCCATTAACTTCTGCTGATATTTGGTTCCAAGTTGGTCATGTTTATGAATTACAAAAAGATGTATGTAACAATCACAGTGATAATAATAATAATAGTTATATAGTTATAAATACTAATCTTTTTACTTGTTTATCTTTTATCACCATTTGTTAGTATCAAAAATCAAAAGATGCATATGAAAAAGTATTAAAAGAAAATCCAAATCATGCAAAAGTATTACAACAATTAGGATGGTTATATCATCATAATCCACAATTTACCAATCAAGAGTATGCAATTAATTATTTGATGAGATCAATTGATTCAGATCCATCAGATGCACAAACATGGTATTTATTGGGTAGATGTTATATGACACAACAAAAATATAAGAAAGCGTATGATGCATATCAACAAGCAGTATACCGAGATGGTAGAAATCCAACATTTTGGTGTTCAATTGGTGTTTTGTACTATCAAATCAATCAATATAGAGATGCATTAGATGCATATACAAGAGCTATTCGTTTAAATCCATTTTTATCGGAAGTTTGGTATGATTTAGGTACATTGTATGAAAGTTGTCATCAACATACAGATTCATTAGATGCTTATCAACGTGCAGCTGAATTGGATCCAAATAATAAACATATTCAATCACGTTTAGCTACACTTCGTGCTCAAATCGCTGGTAAACCATTGGGTAAAGATGGTAGCTATGCAATTGAAAATGGTAATGGTAGTAATGGTGGAAATAATGGTCCTTTGGAAGGTGGTTCCGCTGGTAATGGTTTGGGTGATAATAGAACAACTCCAATGATCATTGAACCTTGTTCACCTGGTCATACCATGGAACAACTTTCAAATAATCGTAACAATAATAACAATGGTAAAAATGGTAATCAAAGTAATTATGTACCTGAATTGGCTGAAATTAATTCTCATCTTCCAGAAGAAATGAAAAATAATTCTTCATTACCATCTTCAAATGAATTAAATTCAAGTTTAGTTGATAAAAAAACTGAAAGAAATAAAGAAGATATTCATGGTAACAACAGCAATAATAACAACAACAATCACCATATGAATATGAATAGTATTAGTAATATGAATAATCATCAAATGAATCAATATAATAATAATAATAATAACAACAATAACAATAGTATCAGTAATTTAAATAATAATAATAACAACATGAATAATATTGTAAACAGTACAAATGTAAATAGTAAAAATAACGATATATTGGATAGAAGATTTAAAGATATTTTAGACCGTGAAAAACCTTCTAGTCCAAGTGGTGGTCCAAATGAAAGAATGCAAGAATATATTGGTGCTAGAGATAATAATAGTAGTGATAGAGAATCTATGAATCGTGATAGTAAAGAAAGAAATAATAGATTTGATCATCACAGAGACATTGTAAACAATAATAACAGTCAAAGAGCAACTTCACCATTTGATAATAATAATAATAACAGTAATAATAATAATAACAGCAACAACAATAATAATAATTTTAATAATAGAGCAGTATCACCATATTCAAATAAAGAAAGAGAAATTATAATAGATGACGATGATGATGATAATAATAAACAACAATCGCTACAACAACAATCAAAACAAACCGAATCAAAAGAATCATCACCTAAAGAAAAAGAATCTGTTAAAGAAACTGTAATTGTAGATGATGATGTTAAAGAAGTTGAAGAAGGTGAAGATACAACAACAACAACAACAACAGCAGCAGTCGTTGAAAAAGAAAAAGAAAAAGAAAAGGAAAGATCACCAACTCCAGCTATTTCATCTGAAAAAGAAAAGGAAAAAGAAAGATCACCAACACCAGCATCTGCTCAAGAAAAAGAAAAAGAATCCGCCACTACTACTGCAACTCCATCTGAAGAAAAAGATAATAAACAAGAAGATGCAGCAGCAGTTGTAAAAGAAGTTGAAATGTCTGAAAAGGTTGAAGAGAAAGAAGAAAAAGTTGTAGAAAAAGAAAAAGAAGTTGAAAAAGTTGAAGAAAAAGAAGTTGAAAAAGAAAAAGAAAAGGTTGAACCAACAACAACTACAGTTTCAGCACCAGAACTACCACCAACAGCACCAGCTGATGATGATGATGAAGAAGGTGAATTAAATGAAGAAGATGAAAAGAAATCAAAACCATCAACTCAAGAAACTCCAATGGAAACTAAAGATGAAAAGAAATCAGATTCACCAAAAGAAGATAACAGTAAATCATCAACCACAACTACATCATCAACAAGTGCTAAATCACCAAATTCATCACCAACAAGACAGGATGAAGTTGAACCACATCAAGATGCATCACAAGAAGAAATTAATAAGAGAAAATTGGGTGATGAGGATGTTTCTTCGACTCCAAATAAAAGATTAAAATCAACAACTGAACCATCATCATTGTCAAAAGATGATAATAGTAGAAAATCAGAATCACCAAAAAAGAGAGATCCAATTGATAGTTTATCATCTCCACCAAAAGATTCAAAATCATCTACATCATCTTCGTCATCATCTACCAATTCAAATAATTCATCATCTTCATCCTCATCAAATAATGGTGGTAGCAGCAGTAGTAACAACAATAACAATACAGCCAAAAATGAACGTGATAGAGATAGAGAACGTGAAAGAGATAGAGAAAGAGATAGAGAAAGAGAACGTGAAAGAGAAAGAGAACGTGAACGTGAACGTGAAAAGAATAAACAACCAACAAGAGCTCCAATAAAACCTTCATCACGTAAACTTGAAAGATAAATTAAATATTTAAAAATAAATAATAATAATAACATTCACAATCCGATATATTATAACAAACCACAAACCACAAACCACAAACCACAAACCATAACATAACACTATAATATTATTACAAAAATAAAACAAAATAAATAAAAAAACATCAATATAATCAAAAATAACGGTTTATTAAATTTTAGTTTCAAGACTTTTATAATAATTTTTATGATCAGGATCTAATTTTATAAGTTGTATAATTGTATCTAATAATTCTTGTTTATCATATCCACCAATTTCTAATTTTAATAAAAGTGTTGTATAAATTGGCCCTATAATAATGATAATAATTGGAATGATTAGTAAATCATGATAAATAATAGTAACAATGATTAGGTATGATATTTACATTTACAATCTGGTTCTAATTCAATTAAATCATAAATTTGTTGTAATTCATTTTTTAAAACATCAATGTGATTACTATCGGGAATTGATTTAATTGTTGCAACTAACCATTTATGATAAATCCAAGAACTTGAATCTTTTGGTTCAGTGTAAACAGCATTTCTAACCAATTCAAATTCTTCTAATATCTTTTCCAACAACTGATTTGGTTGAGTATATATTTTTGGAATGATATTTGATCTTTGATGCCATGCTGAATAATTTGAAAAGTTTTGTTCAATCTTTTCAGTTGTATATTTTAATTCTTCAATCAATTCAATATTTGAATGTTTATAAATAAATCTTCTATATCCCCAACAATGAACTGTAACCAGAAAAAATGGTAAAAATATGTTAATATATTTATAATTGAAAACATATATTCACTATTTTAATACATTACAATTTCTTAAATCAAAATTTAATAATTTTGTACATAATTTTAATTCTCTTTGCCAATCACATTGATCCATTTTTAATGCAATCCATTGACGATGATACCAAATCCAATAACTTTTTGGAAAACGTTGTATACATTCCTCTATAAATTTCATTTCATTTTGATAAATTGTTTGAATTTCTGTATTTTCTTTGCTATCTTTTAAAAATAGAATTGACAATCTTCTATAATTCCAAATACTATAATATTCAGGATTTTCAATTAATAATGATTTTGAAAATGTTAATGAATTTTCATCGTATCTACCTCCTTCTTTTTCTTTCTAAATTTAGTTGTGTACATGTACATTAGTAATTGTAGGTATACTAGTGGTATTATTATAATATTCATAAATTCATACATGTTCTTCAAATGATTTAATAAGTGCATTATAACTTTCAATCTTTTCAAGTTCTTTTAATTTTTGTGCTCTTGCTTTTTCTTCTGATGTTCTAACTTTTAAAACTCCATGCTGAAATATATAGATATGTGATTAGTAATTTAATATTAATCTATTTATTATAACGTTGTAATAATAAACACTTACCATTTTAATATATATCAAGTGTGTTGTTGGTGTGTGAATAAATTAGCTTTAAAAAATCAAAAAAAAAAAAAAAAAAAAATTAAAATTTTTTAAAAATAAAAATGATTTTTTTTATTTTTTTTTAAATTCTTTAATTAAATTAATTAGGTCAGATGAAGATTGTATACTTTTTGAAATTGAATTTGGATATTGTTGTTTTAATAATTGAGTGAGTACATTATTTGATCCAATTTCAATAAAACAATAATCATCTTCTTTTAAATTTTGTGATTTTTGCCAATGATCAACACAATACTTTATAGATGAGGTCCATTCAACTGTTGATGATAATTGTTTTGATAGTAATGATTGAATTGAATTATCACATATTGAATCAATATTATCATATGGTAATGAATTTACATTTGATATTATTTTTGGTAATGAGGAAGAGGAAGGTAACTTGAAATCAATTGTGTCTAATTTTAATTTAAATTTATTACTACATGATTTCATTAAATCACTATGAAATGCTGTACCAACTTGTAATTTAATTGAACGTGAATAAATTTTTCTAGATTTACATATTTCAAGTACTTTCAGTACACCAATTTCATTACCACTAATTACAATTTGATTTGGTGAATTTATATTTGATATATTACAAATTAATGATGTATCTTGTTGTATTGTTTCATTGATTATTTGTTTAATTTCTTGTAATTGTCCATTTTCAATCATATTTGATTTATTTAACAGTGCATACATTACACCAGGTGGTTTAGATTCACTCATTAATTTACCTCTATATCTAACTAATTCTAATGAACTTTTAAAATCAACTGATCCAACTGTTGTTAACGCTGTATATTCACCTAATGAATGACCCAACATAAAATCAAACTTGCTAATAAATTCATTTGATACTTTATAATCGTTGTCATCTATGTTGTTATTGTTTTTAAATCCCAATTCTTTTTCTAAAATTTTAATCATTGAAAATGAATGAAGTAGTAATGCTGGTTGTGTATTTTCTGTTTTAATTAATTCTTCCTATGTGAGTTGAGGTGTAGGTGGGTATGTTAATAATAAGGTATTAATTTGTTAAACAAGTGAGGTTGATGTTTGTATTTTAATTACACATACATACAGCAGGTCCATTAAACATTAAATTTGAAAGTGGGTTATTTAAAATTTTATCAGATTGATTGTATAGATTTGATATATATGGGAAATCCCGAATTAAATCTTTACCCATACCAACCAATTGACTACCTTGTCCTGGAAATAATAATGCTAATCTTTTTGACATATATTTATTTTGTTAAAATTTGAAAAAAATGAATGAAAAAAAAAAAAAAAAAAAAAAAAATTAAATAAAAAAGTAATTTTAATAATTTTATAAAATGTTATTAATTGATTGATTTTGTTTACTTTGAACCTAACTGACTTCATCTGCTATTTCTAGTAGATGGTTTGAAATTTTGGACCATGATGACAAAAAATCCAGGGCCACAAGAAAAAACTTTGTCCTTTTTTATTAAAATGGAAGGGGAGAGGGGGGGTTGATTTGTTTTTAATTGTTAAATTTGTTGTTGTTTTGTTTTTTTTTGTTGATTTGTTTTGATTTGATTGTTGATTTATTTTGATTTGTTTTGTTGATGTTATTTATTGATTAATTTGAAAGTTGGTCTTAATTGATCAGTATGGAACTAATAACAATCTTCATTAAGTTGTTGTTCCATTTCTTACTAACTTTTTACAAAATGTTGTGGATCCTGATTGTGTTGTTGACAAATTGAATATGATCAGTGCATTCCTGCTCTTTTCTTACCAATCTTGTTACAATCTTGAATATACGATCCCAATCAGCTTTTTTGGCATTCTTTGGACTGTATTCAATTTGAACTGTTCAACTGTGAAATATTTACCAACATACAGTATAATATTGTATGTTCTATCTTGAAATTTAGCTGAATTATTTCTGTACCATACTACTTCCATAATCGCTGCTTCTGTATTTGCTACCCAACCATCATTCAATTTGTTCAATATTTGTTCATTTCATGAAACTCTTGAGTGATTAGAATTATCCATGATTTCATTGATGATTGATTGACATTGATTTCTAATTGTTGGACAAGTGATGTTTCAATGGCTAAGCCACCGCGCATGGATTAACTATATTTTTTGTGTTAATACCCTTATTTCATGGTGGTTTTTATTTTTTAATTTACAAAACCCTGAATTACATTCATTAGTAATAGAGGGGGAGAGGGGGGGGGTTGATTTGTTTTTAATTGTTTTTAAATTTTTGTTGTTTTTTTGTTTTTTTTGTTTTGTTTTTTTTTGTTGATTTGTTTTGATTTGATTGTTGATTTATTTTGATTTGTTTTGTTGATGTTATTTATTGATTAATTTG
>JABXES010009573.1:0-11817 GCA_013375695.1 Dictyostelium brefeldianum | reverse complement strand
TTTTTTTTTTTTTTTTTTTTTTTTTTTTTTTTTTTTTTTTTTTTTTTTTTTTTTTTTTTTTTTTTTTTTTTTTTTTTTTTTTTTTTTTTTTTTTTAAATCTAAATTTTAGATATTAAAAACATTAGTATGTGATGTTTATATTAATTAACTAGTTATATTAATGTAAAGTTGTGTTGCATGCATACAAATTTAAAAATTCATATTATACAAGTTTAATATTACAAGTTATTTAGTTATTTATATATTTATATAATTCTAGATTTATAAAATATAAAAACAAAGAAATAGAAAAAAAAAAAAAAATTGTTTGTGTGTAAAATTTTAATTAAAAAAAACACACACACCAACACATATTCTCTCATAAACAATTTTTTTAATGCGAAACTGACTGTTAAATTTTGTGTGTCTATTTTTTGTGTGTGTTGGATTTATTTAAACAATTATCTGATGGATTATTTTTTATTTTTTTGATTTATTTAACACACATATTTATTTTAAATATTACACATATACATATTAAAATTGCAACTGATTTAAATTTAAACACAAGGGCACCACAATTAAACACAGTCAAACACACTACTACAATTTAATCCATAATATTACATTTATTTCTTTGTCTATGTCGTACGACACACAAACACACTTTTTTAAATTATTATTTATCTTTATCTTTTTATTTCTCTTACCCATAAAAATACAATAGAGATAACCATTCAATAAATAAATTTGTTTGATTTTTTTTTAGTTTATACTATTCTAAACTGGTTATTGTTATTTTTATTATTTAAATGATATTCTATGGAAAAAGAATATATAAAAAACACAAACTATATTAAAGTGTGAGTGTGTATATTTATATGTGCGTTATTGTTGTTTGTGTGTAATTTGATTTAAAAAAAAATGATTATGATTATTTTAGAAAATTAAAAATAAAATTAAAGAAAAAAAATAATATATTGTATAATATAATTTTGAATCTGATATCAAAAATGTGGGGTTGGTGTGTGTGGTTTTTTATTTGTAAAAGTTGTAGTGTGGGATGTCAATCAAAAATTTAGATGAAATCAAATTATTTTGAATGTGGGTGTGAGAGTGTGTTTAACTTTTTGATAGTAAACGTGATTTTTAATATTTATTTTGTGATGTAGGGGTAGATATCTTTGTTATTTTTAGATTCTTTTTATTATTTGATTTTTATCAAATTCAAATTAAATATTATATGTATGCCCCTCTTCTTTAATATTTTCGAATAATATATTTTTGTGTATTTGTGTATGTTTGTGTTTGTTCAGTCAGTTGAATCGATGTAGTTTTATTGATTTTAATTACAAAAAAATAAATACTATTATAAAAAAATGTTGATTGGATTGCCTAACATAAACAACAAAACAAAACAAACAATGATAATAATAGAAAGAATGCTCCAAACAAATATATATTTTATATATATATATACAAAAATTACCTTTGTGTGTTTGTCTGAATATATGACGTTTATTGAGTTTGTTTGTTGATTACTTTCAGCCCAAAAATAAATAAGTGTGTTTTTGAAAAAAAAAAAAATATCCAATTTGATTTGTGTATACAAATAATTTGAATATGAATTTGGTTATTTGTATTTTTTTTTTCTTTGTAAAAAAAAAAAAAGAAAAAAAACTAAAATAAAATACCTATTGTGAACAGTGTGAAAGGAGAAAGCTAAAATTTAAGTATTGATCTATTATAAAAAAAGAAAAAAAAAAAACCTTATTATTATTATTCTCCCAATAAGATAATTTGTATATGAATAAATGTTCACAAAAGTTACAAAAATTGGTTGATATTGATTTTTTTATTTATTTATAATAAAAAAGATATAGTCTTGTGAGAACTTACGAATGAGGTTAACATGTGATTATTCAAAGTGAAATCCAAAAATATTTTAAATACACATGTGTGTGCGTGATGGTGATGATTTTGACTTTAAGTAACAATACTAAAAAACACATAAAACATAAAATGCACAACCATCAAACAAACAAAACACATATACCATTAGTGTTCATATGGAGGTTTATTAAAAATTTGTAAAAAAAGATTAAAACACTAACCACAAAATCAATTTTCTAATATTAGTTAACATTTATAGAAAGAGTAGAGTGGTTTGCTGGTATGTCGAATGATAAACACATGATCAACACATTAATATCATTATTGATATTAATTATTGTTTTGTATTGCGAGCAAACCTCATTGGATTTTCTATTTTTGTAAAATGATCAAAAAAAAATATTTTTCAATTTTGTAAAATTCACAACCAAACTCACAATGTATATTGTTGTAATCAAACCATTTTTCACTGAAATAATATAAATCTTTTTTCTTTAAAATGTAAAAAAAAAAGATCTAAACCATCTTTATTCCTAAAGTAACAAGTAAACAAGTAAAAAACAAATAAATAAACATAAATAAATGGATTGCAAAACAATGTACAACGAAGATGGATGTATTTTACTAATATAAACACACAACCACCAAAAAAAAAAAAAAAATTCTATTTAAGTTTTATGAATCCAAAAGATCATCAGGATGATTATTATTTTTGAGATATATAAAAACTTGAAAATGGGTTAATAAAAAAACTCGAGTATTACATGAACATTCAAAACATTAAAATAAAAAGTGTGTTGTATGTGAGTTTGTTGAAATCATATGATGTTTTGTTTTGTTTTGTTTTGTTTTTTTAATGAATTCATTTTTTATAAATTAATTTATAATTAAAATTAATTAATTATAATTTTTGAATGTCATTGATTTTGTACAATGTTTATATATATAAGTTGGTGGTGTTATTTATGCTGTAGTAGTTGTATTGGTTGTTGTTGTGGTTGTTGGTTTATTTGTTGTTGATTCTTGATGTTGTTTATTTTGTTTTTTTTGTTCTCTTGCTTCTAATCTTGAATGATCTTGTAATGTTTCAACATCAACATCTTCTGCAGGTAAATGAACATATCTAACAACGGAACCTCTAATAAAACAATTTTTAACTGATATCATATATGGGTATTTATCTTCTTCATTTACTTTAATATCTTTTAATTTAATATTAAGAAATTGATCAACTGATTGTAATAAACCTGTAATTGAAAGATCATTCTTTAATTCTACTGTAATTTCTTTACCAACCAATGATTTATAAAATGAAAAGAATAACTGTAACGAATCATTTTCATTTGTTAATATACATTCATCTATGTTATATATACATATACATATACATATAGTATGAATTAGTTACCATTTTCAAATAAAAGGATATTATATAAATTTATTAAAATTTGTGAAATGAAAAAAAAAAATAAAAAAAAAAAATAAAAGGCGATTTTCAAAAAAATGAAAAATAAAAAATAAAAATTTATATTTATTTTCCAATAAAATTCATAGGTACCCAATATACACAATATTTAACATTAATTAACAAGTAGCATAATTAATAATAATAAATCATAATATTATTATGTCAACATCATCATCATCTTCATCAACAACAACCAATACAAATACAAAAGAATCACAACAACCATCAGAACCAAAAGTTGGAGTTATAATTGTAGATAGTAGTATAGTTGAATGTGGTATTTGTTATAGTAATCAATTTAGTAAATCATATAGTTGTGATTTTTGTGATTTTTGGACATGTGAATCATGTTTACCAAGTTATTTATCAAAACAATGTCCAAAATGTAAAAGATCATGGCCAAAAGTACCAAAGAGAAATTACACTATTGAACGTTTAATTGAAGAAGCACAAGTACCATGTGATAATTATTCAGATGGTTGTATAAAGAAATTTGTATTAAAAGATGAAATGCAAAAGAAAAAAGTACATCAAGAACAATGCCCATACAGAAAGATTGCATGTCCATTGAATAAAATATTGGGTTGTCAATTTCAAACGATTATATCACCAGAAGATATGGAAAAACATTTTGAAAATCATCATCGTTTAGATTCAGTTTATTTACATGATCAAGAGAGAGAAACTGAATTCTTTCGTATGACAATGATGTCACCATTACCAAAAGGTACTGAAACATCATGTTTACTATTGAAACAAGAACAACATACAATATTATTTATTTCAACTGGTGAAGGTGTATTTCGTAGTTTTCTATTCCTTTTTGTTACACCTCCTCCCAAACGATATCAAATTAGAGTTTATGGTACAAGTAGTGCTCAAATTAAAATTAATAATAAACCAGAAATATGGGCTGACATTTGCGATACATTACCATTGGTTAGTTTTACAATTTCCCAACAACAATATCTCAAATGGAGTCATTCAACCACTAGTCGTTCATTCTATATTCATTTAAAAGCGATAGATGAAGAAGAGGATGAAGACGATGACGATGACGATGATGAAGATGATGAATCTGACAATGATGAATCTGATAATGAAGATGATGATGAAAAAGAATCTGATGATGATAAAGATAATAATGGTAAAGATAGATTTTTAAAAAAATTAAAAGTAAAATAAAAAACATTTATATATAAATATTATTATTATACCACTATTATTAAATATTGTTGTTGTTTGTTTTAATTTATTATTATTATTATTATTTTATTTTTAATATTTTAATTTAATGGAGTTAATTGATTTCTTAATCCTTTTAATATATTATCTAATGATTCAATTTCAGAAGATTTTAATTCTTTTACAGGTACACCAAGATGATTTGAAATTGTTAATAATCTTTTAGTTGAAGTTGGATCGAAAACAAAGGTTAATGCAACACCAGAACGACCAAAACGACCAACTCTACCAATACGATGAAGATAATGAATTGGATCAGGTCTACCTTCTTCATCCATTGGTACATCGTAATTTACAACCAATGAAACTTGAGGTATATCAATACCTCTTGCCAATACATTTGTAGTGATGAGTACTTTTGATTTACCATCTTTAAAATCTTTAATTTGTTTAAAACGTTCTTCAGTTGGTAAATCTTTACCATAGAGAAGTGAAACTGAATGACCATCATCTTTCATATGTTGATAAACTGCTTTTGCACTTGAAATTGTATGTACAAAAACAATGGATTGACCAACTGAAATGAAACCATAAAGATCTGATAATATCATTTTCTTATTTGAATCACTACCACAATCTACATAGTATTGATGTATTTTCTCTACGGAAAGTTCTTGTCTTTTCAAACGAATTGAAACAAATGGATCAACCACAATTTTTCTAACTAAATCTTGAACACCATCAGAAAAAGTTGCTGAAAACAAACAAGTCTTTACACCCTTTGGTAATAATCTACCAATCAATGCAATTTGATTTGGAACGTTTGTCATTCTAACAATGAAATCTGCTTCATCCAATACAACCATTTTCAAATGTTTAATTGATAATTTCTTTTTTATAATATTGTTTAATATTTTACCTGGTGTTCCAATTATAACTTGACTATTAACATCGACTGGTGTATCATTTTCCTCTGCAATGTAAAGGAATGGTTGTATCTTTGAAAATTGTCCAATCTTTTTAATTACTTCATATGTTTGTAATGCTAATTCTTTGGTTGGACTAATACAAATTGCCTGCGGTGATGCAATTGATGGATCAACACAATTTAACATACCCAATGTAAATGCTGCTGTTTTACCTGTACCAGATTGTGATTGTGCAATCAAATTGTTATTGGAATTTATGATAATTGGTAATGCTGCTTCTTGAATTTTACTTGGTTTATTATATCCCATTGCATATACTCCTTTAAGTAATTCTGGTTTTAATCCTAATTCTTCAAATGTTTTAACTGAATATAATGGTGAATTTGGATCACTTTGTTGAATATCTAATTGAATTCCAAATTCATCTAATCCTTCTGATTTACTTGGTTTATCAATATCATCTTCATTATTTGTATTATTTGTATTATTTGTATTATTTGTTGTAGTTGTAGTTGTAGTTTCTTCTTTTTCTGACATATTTTTTTAAATTAAATAGTTTTTTTAATTTATTTGTTTGAACTAATGAATTTTATGACAAATGAAATTTTTTTTTTTTTTTTTTTGTTTGGCAATGTGAAAATTTAATTTTTTTTTAAAATATTAAATATTTATTTATTTATCACTTTTTTTTGTGTAATTTATCTGCTGTATTTTAAAAAACATTATTTTTATTTAATATATCACAATATTTAAAATAATATTCATTTTTTTTATATTCTTTTGAAACTGTATCTTTTAAAGCTGTATCGGTAGGTGATTTACGTAATAGTTCATCATATTCAAATTTTTTCTTACAAAATGGTTTTTTAAAGACAACCCAACGATTGACTACTTCAGATTCAAACTTTTTCACATCTAATCCATTTACTCTTGTATATTTATCAAAATCTGGTTTAACCCAATACTGAATATTAATTTTATCACCATTTGATAAATCTATTGGTATTGCACGTTCTTTTTCAAAGTATTGATTTTGAGTGAATTGGAATAATGTTGCGTATGTATTTGTATTGTTAACTGATGATGCGCTATTACCACCTCCAAATAATGATAGTAAAAATAATATTATCGGTATTAAAATAATTAAAAAGCTATATGATGATTCATCCTGTTGTTGATTTTGACGATGTTGATGTTGACGATGTTGTTGTTGTCGTCTATTAACTGGTACACCTCCAAAATTAAATTGAACTCCATTTCCAAATGGTGATCCACCCATTGAACTTGTATAATATCCATTACCTGCTCCACCACCACCTCTTCTTCTTGCTCCACCTGCAAGCATCAAGTTCGTTAATATATATTACATAAATTATATTATTATAATTGTGGATATACTAAAAATTAATTACTTACTTGTTGGTATACCAAAGAAAATATTGAATATATCTTCAGGTGAAATTTCATCATCAAAACCACCTGCTCCACCAAATGGACTACCACCACCGCCTCTTGAAAATGGTGATCTATGTGTTACATCTTCACTACCATGCATATCATAAACTTGTCTTTTCTTTGGATCACTCAAACATGAGAATGCTTGTGTAACCAATTTAAATGCATCTTCTGCTCCAGGTGCATGATTTTTATCTGGATGCATTTGTAATGCAAGCTGTTATTCAAATTGAATGATACAGATTAGTATATTGTACAACTATATGTATGTATGTATGTATATACTGTTATCATAATATGATATTACTTTTCTATATGCTTTTTTAATATCAGTTTCATCTGCTGTTTTTTTAACTTCTAAAACATCATAAAAACTTTTACATGCTTTAATTCTTTTGATTGCTACAATTTGTTCAGATGTATATTTTGGTTTTGATGTTGTTTCATTTATGGTTTCAGTTGTTTTTTTACTACTACTTGAAGTTGTACTATGAGTTGTTTTAGTTGTACCATCTGCAGATTGAGTTGTTTGATCAGTTGTAGTTGTTGATGATGTTGTAGTTGATGTATATGTTGCTAATAATTGTTGTGCACGTTCACTTGGATACAATGCAATTGATTTATTTAAAAATTTAATACAACCTTCTAAATTCCCTTCATTATATTTTGATATCGCTATATCTATACATCTAATAGATTCTTCTCTATTACTTTCCATATTATATATACAATATATTAAATATATATAAATAATAAAAATAGTTTACTATGTGTGTAACTTATACAATTAAAAAAAAAAAAATACAAAAAAAAAAAAATAAAACTATTATATTATACACAAACCACTAAAAACTGAAAATTAAAAAAAAATAAAAATTATTTAAAATTTTAGTGACACATCACACCGAGCGAAACATTTTATATGAGCGTTTTTTTGTTTTTCTCTTTTTTCCCAAACACAATTAAATAAAATCAATGAAATACTACCATTTATATAAACAAATATTTTATACCTAATGAGTAATATTAAATAAAAAAATAAAAAAGTAATATTCTTTTTTTATATTTTTTTTTATTTTTATTTTTAAAAAAAAAAATGTTTTTTCAAGATATTTTATGAAAATTTATTTATCACACCATACATATGTAAAAATATATATATATATATAAACTATAATAATAATATGGAAAGTGATAAAAAAAATAGTGAAGTTGTTATAGATAATAATAATAGTAATATTGATAATGGTGGTGAAGAAGATGAAAGTTTAGAAAGTGGTAATATTGTTAATGAAGAAAGTATTGAAGATTTATCAAGTTATTTATTATCAAAGATTGATGAATCATCAACAGTTACAGGTAGGCCAGCAAGAAAATATTCAGAACAAGATACATCAACACCAGAATGGTTTAATCATAAGAAACATTTTTTTATATTATCATTTTCAGGTAAACCGATTTACAGTAGATATGGTGATGAACTTGCATTAAATACATTTATAGCATCATTAAGTGCAATGAGTTCATTTGTAGAATCATCAAATGATACACTTAGATATATTACAGCTGGTAAACATCAATTTGTTTTCCTTCAAAAGAATCCATTATGTCTAGTTTGTATTGCAAATACTGGTGAACCATATCAAATGATTAAACAACAATTAGAGTACATTCATTCATTGATCATTAGTGTTTTAACACAATCAAATATAAAAGCAGTTTTCGAAGCAAAATATGATTTACGTGACTTGTTGGGTGGAACCGATAAATATTTAGATAATTTAATACATCAAGTAAACTCGGATTTCTCAATACTATTAAATTCTGTAAATTGTTTACGTTTAAACAATAACATTAGAAGTTCAATTTCAAATATATTATCAAATCGTAAAGCTGATTCATTATTGTAATGTATAAATAAATAAATATACATATAACACATAATACTAATTGTAAACGAATTATGTACAGATTTTCATTTTTAATATCAGGTAATAAATTAATTAATACAGTTAAACATAAAAAAACACCAAGTTTAAAGAGTCAAGATATTCACATTGTAATGAATTATGTACTATCAACATCATCATTTAGAGAAAGTGAATCATGGATACCAATTTGTTTACCAAATTACAATAATACATGGTTTTTACATTTATATGTTTGCTTTTTATATCCAGACGTTTGTTTACTATTGTTTTCAAATCAAGCAGAATCATTTTATCAAATGAGTGAAATTAAAAATCAAGTTTTAAAAGATTTAGAACAAGAGAATCTATCTGAAGAATTGAAAAAAGCAGTTGCTTCACATGATTACACTGCTGCACAAACAGAAGTACCAAACTTGTTACATTTTCTCTATAAAAATAGAAACAGTAATTATTCAACTTATCCTGTATTTTCACCTCCATATAGTGTTCATAAAAAAGAGAAAAAACGATTGTTTAGATTGTATCAACATATTACAAATCATGTAAACAATAATAATTATAGTGGTGGTGGTGGTGTTGGAACTTCAAATGCTCTCCTCAACAAACCTCATAAATATTATTATCATACAAGTGCAACTGAAACTATCATTGTTGCAATTTCAAATCATCATGAATTATACGCTACTTTTTCACCATTGGAAACTAAAAAAAACGTTTTTGAATCATTTTCATCGCTACTTCAATGGATTACAAAAGATAATTCAATTATAATTCAATAATAAAAAATCAATAATAAACAACATACAAATACATAATCAAACAATAACAAAACATAATCAAACAACAAATACATAATACATTAAAACATAAATAATAAAATAATCATTTTAAAAAATTAAAAACTAGGTGGAGAATGAGTAAATTTATTTTTTGGTTTAAATTGGTTGTTGAGTGATAGGTGGTGTATCTTTACACATTGTATTGGCATCAACTACTGATATAGAAATTAATATTGGGCATTGGAAGGGATTCTTTATACCATTGTCAAGGTTTGTATTGTTTAGAGAAACTGAAAAAAAAGATTGTCTTGATCCACAACTAATGTAATAAAATGGAGCATAAGATGGTCTTGAAATAGTGTCAGATTTTGAATCAGCAATTCCAACATCACTGAAATAATGATTAAAATAAGCTAATTGTGATGGATTTTGTGTTGAGATATTAATATACATATCACGAACTACATTTGATAAGTTTTCTCTGTCAACTCTAAATTGTAATAAATCTGTTTTAATTGAAATTGGGAATGATATTTGTCTTACATCTGATTTGGCCGGAATTAAAGTCTCCCAGATTGCGCCGCTAGTACCTATCCTTTTACGCAATGATAGTGAACTAACCAAACTTGCATTTAATAAAATAATTATTAAAAATATTTTAAAAACTAAAAACTTCATTTTTTGTGTTTTGCTTATTATTTTGAAATATTAATATTTTCTTTTTATTTTATAGCCCCTTTGTGATTCTTTTTTTTATTATATTTATTCCTTTGTAATTAAATAATTAAATTATTATATATTTAGTTTGTATTTTTAATAATTTCCAAATACTCTGATAATAATAGTAATAACAAAAAACACAATACTTATTATTGGTTGGTGGTAATTTTTTATTTTTTTTTTCGAATATTTACATGTTTTTTATTATTTAAAATTTGTAGTTTCAATACAATTCACTCTACAGCAACAACAACAGCAAATAATAAATCGCTTTTTGTATATGGTTTTTTTTAAAAAATTTATTTATTAAATAAATAATTTATTTATTTTTTATTTGTAATCACACAAAACAATTTCATCTCTAACTGTTACAGTAAAAAATAAATCACTTGTATATGAATTATTAGATGCTAATGAAAAGTATGGTGTAACTGCACCACAAGAGGCAAACCAAATAGGAGTATACTAAATTATATATACGTATGTGATTGTTTGTTAGTATTTTTGATGTGTTGTTGATATATAATTATTATTAACTTACACCCATTCTACCACGATTATCAGAATTTGAATCTGCAAGTTCAAAGTTATTGAAAAATAAACTTAAACGTGAATATCTTACAGAGGTTACATTTATATAAAGATCATTTAATATACGAGAGTCATCTTCTCTATCAACTCTAAATTGAAGTAAATCAACTTTATTTGCCAATGTTTGATAGTTTAGTACTTTTCCATCTGTTGAATTTGCAACTATTTGCCATTGGTCACCAACTCTTTTCTTTAATGTTAATCCATTAACTAAAAATATAAACAATGATACTAATAGACAAACAAATATAAATTGTAATAATTTCATATTTTTATTATATGAATTTTATGTATTGACGAATAATAAATAAAAAAAAATTATATTGGCAATTAAATAGCTTCTAATTTTATACAAATACATAAAAAAAAAAATAAAAAAAAAAATAAATAAAAAAATATTTGGTGTGTTTGTCTGTGCGTATGACATTTTTAATTAATTCAATGAATCCATTAAATAAATAATAATTTTCATTTTCATACCACCCCATCCCAATAATATTTAAATTAATTAATTATAGTATGAATCTGACATTAGAAGATTCCCCCATTTCCTCTTCCCTTTTGAATCTTTATTTTATTACAATATTGTGTTTTAAGATTATGAGAATGTACATTTATAAATTCAACAGATGTTATGTGTTGTTACCACAAATCCACTTTTAACACAATAATATCAGAAAAAAAAAACTAAAAAAAATCAAAATTTTTTTTTTTTTTTTTTTTTTTTTTTTTTTTTTTTTTTTATTAAAAAAAAAATTTTTTTTTTTTTTTTTTTTTTTTTTTTTTTATTTTTAAAACAACAAACACTTCAGTTTCTTTGTATTTCTTTATCAAACCAATAAACACTAAACAAATAAATAATATATAAAAATGGCAACTAAAAGTA
>JABXES010009562.1:0-11820 GCA_013375695.1 Dictyostelium brefeldianum | reverse complement strand
AGGCCCATGGTATTAATTGCGCAACAAACAATAATTTTTCCACTCCTAAAAAAATCAGGAGGGTGGCCATTTCGCTTTCGCTTTTTTTTTTTTTTTTTTTTTTTTTTTTTTTTTTTTTTTTGGGTTTTTTTTTTTTTTTTTTTTTTTTTTTTTTTTTTTTTTGGTTGATTAGCGTTTGAAATTTTTTTTTTATTTTCATTTTTACAGATAGATAGATATATACACATTTATATAAATAGATATAATAATAACAATAATATAAAAAATGTTTGAAGCAAGATTATTACAAGCCAGTTTATTAAAAAAGATTTTAGAATCAATTAAAGATCTCGTTGAATCAGCAAACTTTGATTGTAGTCCAGAAGGTATTTCATTACAAGCTATGGATTCCACACATGTTACATTAATCAATTTAGTTCTCCGTAATGAAGGTTTTGATACTTACAATTGTGATAGATCTTTATCACTTGGTCTCAGTCTTGTATCTCTCTCTAAAATTCTTAAATGTGCTGGTAATGATGATACATTAACAATTAAAGCACGTGATAGTGAATCTGATACTGTCACTTTTGTATTTGAATCACCAAGTATGTATATCAAATATAAATAATAATATAGTTTAACACACTCATGTATATAATATACTGACTATATAATTTCTTTTTTTTTTATCTTTTTCTTTTTTGTCTCTATTTTTTTTTTTAACAGAGAATGACAGAGTTAGTGATTTTGAAATTAAATTATTAGATATCAAGAACGAACAATACAGTATCCGTAAATCTGATTATTCAGCAGTTATTAAAATGCCATCAAGTGAACTCCAAAGAATTTGCAGAGATCTTTCAATTATTGGTGATATCGTTACAATTTCAGCCAATAAAGAAGGTGTTAAATTTTCAGTTTCAGGTGATTCTGGTTCAGGTAATATTACAATTAAACCAACTTCAGATTCTGATATTCCAGCTGAACAAGCAACAGTCATTGAATCAAAAGAACCAGTCGTTCTCAACTTTGCACTTAAATTCCTTTCAAATTTCACAAAAGCTACTCCACTTTCACCAATGGTAACTCTTTCAATGTCAGAAGGTATTCCAGTTGTTGTAGAATACAAGATAGAGGACTTAGGACATCTCGGTTTTTTCCTTGCTCCAAAAATCGAGTAAATCTGGTCAAAATTGGTCTACAAGATCAAATTTTAGCTCTATTTTAATTAATATATGCAAAAACAATATCAACAATAACAACAATAATCTTTGTAAATTCACATTCCTTTATATCTCCACCGCCTTTATTTGTTAAAAGAGTAAACTTTTTGTAGAAGTTTATATCATTATAAAATAAATAAAAAAAAATAATATCATAAATCAATATTGTTTAAGTTTTAATCTTTATTTCTTTTTATAACAACCACAACAATGTTAATTACCATTTTTAAAAATAAAAAAGAAATAATTATTTAGTGTTCATTTATATTAATTAAAATAGAGTTAACTCTATTGATCTTGTAGCCCAATTTTGACCAGATTTACTCGATTTTTGGAGCAAGGAAAAATCTTTTCTATCTTTTGAAACCTTTAAAATTAATATAATACAATTTAAATTGATATGTATTATTTTATTATATTAATTTTAAATTTTTTAAAAATACTGATTCATCAGGTTTACCACCTAAAAAAGATTCTATTGTGTCTTGACTATCTTGACTACCACCAACTGATAATAGTTTATCACGTAATTGTTTACCCAATTCTTTATTTATTATATTACCAGTTTGTTCAAACTTTTCAAAAATGCAAGCCGCAAAACAAACAGAGTAGAGATAAGAGTAATATTGGGCATCATAACCAGTTAAATGACCAAAACTTGCTGTTTGATTTGTACCTTCTGGTGTAGTCAATAATGCAATATTTTTACCCATTTCATGAAACAGTGTTGCTGTATCAACTTCACCATTACCACTATGAATTGTATTATCAAATAATGCTAAATGAATTTGACGTAAATAATATAATGAAATATTTAAATTTTTAGATGAAATCAGTTTATCAACTAATTCTTCGGGTAGCTTTTTAGAATTGTCAAGATAATGACCCGATAATCTATTAATTAACAGTTGTTTTGAGTATGCGAAACATTCAAATAATTGTGATGGACATTCAACAAAATCCCTTTCCAAAACACTTGAAAATTTTGAATAATTAACTTTTGATGAAATATTATGCATTACGTGACCAAATTCATGAAAAAATGTTACAACTTCATCATGTGTTAAAAGTGATGGTTTATTCAATGTTGGTTTTGAGAAATTGCATAACATTACCGATACAGGTAATTGATGATCACCTCTTTTTGAAATTAATGAAGCAACTGCTGAATGAGAATATTTAAATGGTCTTGATGTAAGATCTGTATAAAAATAACCCATCAATTTATTATTTTCAGCAGTATCTGATACTGAATAATATTTAACATCTTTATGCCATGATTGAGATTGGTCAAGTACTATTTCTGTAAATTTAACTGATAGTAATTCTTGAAATATATCAAATGCACCATTTAACACAAATTCTAATTGGAAATATTCTTTAACTATATTTGTATCAATTTGATATTCTTGTAGTAAAATTTGGTTATTGAAAAATTCAGTATCCCATATATTAAAAGTACCATAATATTCTAATGAATTGTAGTTGCAATATTTCTCTTTTAATTTTGTTAATTTATCCAATTCTAGTTTTGCATGTGGTTCAAATAATGATCTCATTCTTTCTTCAAATATTTGAATGTTTTCATTTGATTTAACCATTAAATTAGATACCCTAAATGAGGCCCAATTTGGGTACCCTAATACTTGTGATTGTTGATACCTTAATTTCAATATACTTTCAATTATCGGTGTATTAATTTCATTACATTTATTAAAACGTAATATTGATAATTGTTTTCTAGTTGATTCCAATTTACAATATTTCATGCATGGTCTAATTTCAGGAAATTTCAATGAAACGTAATAATTCCCTTGGTTGTTTGTATCCTTTTCTAATGATTCTAAAACGTCATTTGGTAATCCATTTAATTGTTCTATTGTAAATGATAATTTAGATTTATCATTACTTATATTTTTACCAAATTCATTTAATAAATCTGATATTTTATTTTGAATAACCAATAATTGATTTCTTTTATCTTGATCTAATTTTAATCCATTCCTTTCAAATTGTTCCAATGTTTTAGTAATATATCTTTTTTGTTCATTTGTTAAATTATGGGGATGATCATTGAAATCATTATTTACATTACAACAATCTAAATACGCTTGATATAAATCTTGCCTCATTGATTTACCATTATTATATTTTGATAGATTTGATTCCATTTCTTTGATATTTCTCTTATTTCCTTATCATCAGATACATATGTTAAAAATGTTAATGATGATTGTACATTACTAAAATGGGTATCTAATATATCTGTTTCTTCAAATGTATTTTCAAATGTTTTTTCATCCACTGGTATATTTATAATTTCATTTAATTTCTTATCACTATATTCAATTAATTTTTTATATATTTCACTATATTCTGATATTGATTTTGGGAATTGTAATAATTTATTATTTTCATTCATTTTTATGTATGTATCGCAAAAAAACAAAAAAAATAAAAAAAAGTTTAATAATGTTGTGTTAAAACAAATTGGTGGTTTACAATTAAAATAATGATTTTTGTATTCTATTTTTAGTTACTTTCAACCCCACATTTGCCATTGTTATATTTTTAAAACAAACTTAAAATTTTAAAAAATAAAAAAAAAAAGTAACAATAAAAAATTTTTGAGATGTAAAAAATTAATAAAAATTTATAAAAAAACATAAAATAGTGATATATATAAATAATAGTAATGAGTGAAGATCAAATAAAACAATTAAAGAATGGTTATGTCAAAGTAGATTATAACTATGATAACAATAAATATGATAGAGACAGTGGTTTAAAAGTATTAATTTCACCAGGTAAAAAATCACCAAAAGATTCACCAAAGAAATTATATGATTATATTTGTAGAAATGGCAATGATAAAATCAAGGTATTGGGTGAAGATAAAAAATATTTTCATCCAAAGTTAAACAAGGATTTAATGGAGTTCTTTGAACCAAAATCTCCAAGTTTAACAACTACTACCAAAATTACAGCAAGTGTTGGAGTTTCTGAAAAAAAAATAAAAGAAGAGGTACCAGTAGATGCAAAAGCAGAGGAAGAGCATACTGACGAAGAAGAGGAGGAAAAAGAGGAGGAAGTAGATGAATATTATAGTGATGGTAGTGACTATGGTGATGCAATGGGAGGTGAATATGAAGATCAATTACCACAACCAACTCAAACTCAAACAAAAACACAAACACAAACATCTCCAAAACCAAAAGAAAAACAAATTCAAGCTGTACATCCATTGGAAGATGATTTAATTGCTGATTTGTGTAGCCAATTAGAGAATATATTGGATTTCTTATCAACTAAAGAATGTACAAAAGAAAATTCTGATCTCTCTTTCTACACTAGAAAGTATTTAAAACAATTACAAAAAAAATAAAACTAAAAAGGGTATCTACCTATCTTTCTATATTTTTCTCACTGTCATTGATTTTTTTGTTTATTTATTTAGGAAATTTTGTTAATTAAAATATTAAAATTTTTAATTTAAAAAAAAACTTTTTTTTAAATTTTTTATTTTCATAAATTGTTGCTGCTCATAGTTGCTCTATCTTTATTTGTTTTTATATATGAATAATAGTAATAATAATAGTTTCAATTATCAAACTGACTTTAATACATTAGGAGGATATAATAATAATATGCATCAACTAGAGCAGCAACAATTTTTAAATAATATAGATGAATATGGTAAAAGTTCAATATATCAAGAATACTATGATCATAAAAGTCCTTTAGATAGTGAACATCAAACTCCATATGGTGGTGAAGATGGTAGTGATGATATTCCTATTACAATGGATGATATATATGGTACAACAATAACAGCAACAACAACTAGTAGTACCACTATAGTAGAAAATGAACAGCAAAAACATTTAGCATCCAATAATGGTAGTAGTAGCTATGATGGTGGTATCAGTGGTAGTGGTAATGGTTGCTCAAATATTAAAGAAACTAAATTTGAATTTTTTTTTCAAGGTGATCAACAAGATTATCATCAACAACAACAGCAACAATCATTAGAAATTGATAAAACAATAATAATAGATTCAAATGAACAACATACATTAAATCAATCATCAATTATTGGTGGATTATCACCCATAGGTAAATATCATGATGAAAGTGGCAGTAATTACGATTGCAGTAAAATAGATACAAAATTATTATCAGCAATAATGAAAACTACAACAACTACGATCACAACAACCAGTACAGCAACTACACCAGCAACTACTCCGTATAATTATGAAAGTGATGATAGTTATTATAGCGATGACAGTTATTATAGTGATAATTGTGATATTCATAGTATTAAAAATGTTTTAAGTAATGCATCATCAACAATTTCACCACCAAAACAATCACAACCACGTCAACAACCACATCAGCAAACACACAATTTAAATTTCACTCAAAGATATAATCAAAATTTAGAAAACAACAATGTATATACTCCAAACTTTATCAATGAAAACAATAATAGTAATAACATCATCAGCAACAACAATATCAATAGTAATACAGAAAACAATAATAGTAATAACAACGATAAAAAAAATTTAATTGAAAAGTTAAAAGGTGATAATAAACGAATAAGAAGAGAAATTGCAATTGAAAATATAGAAAAGACAGTTAAATTATCAAATGAAGGAATGAAAGAAAAAGCTTTTAAAAAATCAAAATCAACAAAATGTTCATGTTCAGTACTTAAACAAGGAAACAAGTGTATGTCAAATCATTGCGGTTGTAGAAAATATAATCATAATTGTACAATAAAATGTGGCTGTCATGGTAGTTGTTCAAATGGAACTTCAAATGATTTATTATTTTTCAAAGTTTGGAGATCAACAACAATTAGAAATTCAATAACTGATCATGTAGTTGGCAATAATCATCACCATCAAAATATCGAAGATCAAAGTGAACAACATAATAGTAATTCATCAAATAGATCAACAAAAAGAAAAAGAACATTCAATTAAAATACGAATAATAATTGAAGAAATTACATGTACATAATATAAAGATCTTTTTTTTTTTTTTTTTTTATAAAATATAACACATATAAAACATACCATCCCTAGATTCTTTTTTCTTTTTTTTTAATTTAATAAATAAAATATAAAATTATTATTTTTTTTTAATTTTTTTTTTGTGGTTTTTGGTTTTTATTTTTTTTTTGGTTTTTTTTTAACCCGTTTAAATCTTGTTGGTATGATATAATTTTTATAAATATGACAGTAAATTTTAAAAAAAAAAAAATTTTACAAGTGGGGTTACGAGTTTATTAATTATTTAATTAAATTTGTTTTTTTATTTTTTATTATTCATAATAATAATATAATATAAAATTTAATTAAATAATTATAAACAACATTACATACACAAAAATAAACTATAATAATTGAAGATATTACATAATCACCACAAACATGTCATTTAAAACAGTTTTATCCAGTGAAGTTAATATTGGTACAATACATGTTAATTTGCAAGCAGGATCAAGTGGACAAAGTACACATAAATCAAGTGAAAGATTTGATTTACAATTTTCAGGAGTACCAAGAGTTGTAGCATGTTTAAGAAATATAGATGAATCATTATCATCTGCAAATAAAGTTGGTATAACATCAAACATTTCAAATGTAACAGTTGATGGATTCGATTATGATTGTACTGTTAATGGTAGTGGTAATTTAGTAATTGATTACACTGCAGTTTATCACGTTGATAGAAATCCATTATCAAAATTATACAATCGTAAAATTGCAATTAAATCTGTACCATATCAATCATATATTTCTAATAACAATGGTATAATTGAATTAAATGAAGAATTAAGAAAATTTGAATATTGGATAATTGAACCTGCTGGCACAAATATAATGGATTATGAAATTTATTTATATAGTGAAGCATTTAATAAATATTTAGTACACACTCCAAATTCTACACAACTGACTCATGGTAAAAAAAGTAATGATGCAATTTGGAAATTAAGTGGTGGAAATACAAAAGGAGAGAAATTTACATTTTATTCAGATACATTTCTTCAAAATTATTTATGTGCATCCAAGGATGGTAATGTCGAAAATTCACCTTATGCACATGGTTTGCAAGATGCTTTATTTGAAATTGAAATTGTTTAAAAACAAACAAGTTAAAAAAACACGTAAAAAAAAATACACACTCAAAATTAAAAATAAAATTACACCAAACAACAAACAATAACACATTATTATAATAATATTAATAGTAACTATTGTAATATTCTTCTTAATATTATAGATTTTAATTTATAAAAAAAGAGGGTAGTTAAATTTGTTTGTTTTTTTTGGTTTTGTGGTTACAATTCCAAAAAAAAAAAAATGGATTTTTAAATTTAATATGTTAATAATTTTATTTTATTGTGGCGAAGGTGTTGGTGAATTTGTGTATGTGTGTGTTTTGGATAAGTTTATTATTGTTTCAACAAACTATTGGTTGGTTTTTTTATATATTTTATTATTATGGTTAACACACCCAAGTAACACAAATAAACTTATTTACCAACCCAAACACTCGCAGACACATTCACAACACCACCTCTTCATTAAAATTTACAATTGTATTGAACAGTTTGAAAAAACATATTAAACTGTAATTTGTAATATGAATTTAATAGTAATTAAAATTCAATTGGTTGGTTTTTTTATATATTTTATTATGGTTAACACCCAATTAACACAAATAACTTATTTACCAACACAAACACTCGCAGACACATTCACAACACCACCTCTTCATTAAAATTTACAATTGTATTGAACAGTTTGAAAAAACATATTAAACTATTGGGTGGGAAAATCATAAACTGTTTATGATATATAGATTATTATTTTATTTTTTATTTTTAATAATTAATAATTTAAAACTTTTTTCACCTTATTTAAATTTAATTTTTTATTCTTTGCTTAATTAATAAACTAGTAAGAAATCAATTAATAAAATAATAAATATATAATATGTCATTTTCAACAGTAACAAAAACAGAAGTTGATGTTGGTACAATTAATGTAAATTTAATGGCCACAGCAACACCAGGATATTCAACACATAAATCAACTGAAAAGTTTGCTATGACATTCACTGGTGTACCAAAAGTAATTGCATGTTTAAGAAATGTAAATGATTCTCTTAGTTCTGCTAATCAAGTTAGAGTTACTTCAAATATATCTAATATTACAGTTGATGGATTTGATTATGAATGTCAAGTTTATGGTAGTGGTAGTTTAGCCATTGATTATACTGCTGTTTATCATGTTGATACAAACCCATTTGGTTCTATATTCGGTAGAAAAGTTACAATTAAATCAACTACACATAATGCATATCTATCTAATAATAATGGTTATATTGAAACATATCCAACTGTAAGAAAGTATGAAGAATGGGTAATTGAAAAAGCTCCAGGTTCGCCAGGAAATTTTGTTTATTTCTTTAGTAAAACATTTAACAAGTATCTAACTTGTGATCCTGTTGCAAACACCTATAGCCATGGTCCTAAAGGTCCAAACGCTAAATTTGATTTAGCCGGAACTGCCACTGCTTGTTCTTTTTACTCTGATTCAGGTAAATTGTATATGGCAGCTCATGCAAATGGTGATATAATTGGTACTCCGTATGCAGGTCACGATCTTAATGGAATGTTTGAAATTAATATTGTTCCATAAATCACCAACAAAAATTATTTTATAAAAAATCTTTTTTTCTTTACAAATTTTAAAAATAAAAAAAATAATCATTTTCACAACAAACACCAACCACTAAAAATGGAATTTAATATTTATAATTGGTTAACATTAAATGAATCAATATCAACTTCTTTTACACATCAACCAACTAATATTATTGATTATATATTAATATTATCAGTTAGTGGTTTACACATCACTAAAAAACATTTGTATATCATTTTCGATAAATTAAAATCAGTGTATGTATAATTATATAAATTATATACAGTCTACAAGTTAAATAGCTATTAATAAAACATATTCACTTTAGTAAAATATATAACGAAACAACATCATTTTTTGGATTAAATATAAACCAAATTAAAAAACTAGAAAATAGTATTATTTCATATGAAAATAACACCACAACAAACAACAACAATGAATTAATTTTTAATCATGATATAAACAAATACTCAAACTCATCAGTATCAACATCAACAATATTAAAATTTAATTGTTCAATGACAATAATAATTGAAAATAATAAATATCATTTAAATAAAAATAACAATATAAATAATAACGGTCAAACTAATATTATAAATAAATTTAAAAATGATGAAATTAACAATAATTATAAATTATTTCAAAAAGTATGGGGTAATTTAGTAATAAGAAATGAAATTTTATTTCATCTTAGATTATATAATATATACTATGGTAAAGATATTGAAATTACACAAGAAACGATTACAACACAAAGATATTTGAATTATATGGATACAATTTCATTAAAAGATTTAATATTAAGTGTTGGTAGTATACCAAACAATATTGAAAATGTAACATTTATTCGTGGTTATAAAGGATTCACTGGTCAATTATTTACATCTGGTATTTTCTCAAATAATATTAAAAGTTTATCATTTTACAATTGTAATTTTAGACAATCACTCGAAGGAAATTGGTTACCTAGTCAACTTGAAACATTAATTATATCAGATAAATCATTTAATCACCCAATTTTACCAAACCAACTACCAAAATCATTAACTGTACTAAGATTGAATGATGGATATAAATGTAAAATTGAACAAGGTTCAATACCATCATCTGTTAAAACATTAGATTATAATTTCAACTCTAAAAAGAATGAAAATAAAATATCAAATGGTTATAAAATTCCCAAAGCAACAACATCATTACAATTTGATCAATACTTTAATCAACCAATTAAAATCAATGATATACCACATAATGTAACATCATTAAGATTTGGGTATGATTTTAATAGTACCATTCAACCATTATCACTTCCATCTTCATTAACCTCATTACATTTTGGTTTATTCTATGATAAACAATTAACATTTGATATATTACCATCAAATTTAAAAACAATTGAATTTACAAAATATGATTATCCATTACAACCAAATATATTCCCACAATCAATTACATCAATTAGATTGGGTAATTTTAATAATGTTGTTCCAAATGGTTACTTTTATAAATTTGATAATTTAAAATCATTGGATATGGGTTACCAATTTAATCAAATTATTCCAATTGACTCTCTTCCACCTAAATCATTGGAAATATTAAAATTAAATGGTCTTACTGTTCCAATACCTCTAAATTCATTTCCATCTTCAATATTAGAGTTACATTTACATAATTGGAAAGATCCAATTGAACAAATTCCATTACCATCTTCATTAAAAAGACTTTATATTTTATATCCATCTTCATTAAATCAAGATTCATTTACAAATGGTAGTTTACCAAATTCATTAGAATCTTTATATATCTCACCTTCAAATTCAGATTTAATTAATAATTTAGATCCTCTTTTAGTTTCAAGTAAAATAAGATTTACAAATTATACATTGTAAAAAAAGGAAAATAAGGAGAAAACTCTTATATATATTATTTATACAATTATTTTATTTTAATCAATTAAATCAATTTGATTATTTGAATAAATTTTTATATTTTTAGGTAAATTTATAATTTGTGATTTTTCAACGTGACTAAAATAAATTCTGTTTTGGGACGTATGATTAGTAAATTTGTGGTTATTGTTGCTTTTTTAAATAATATTTATCTTGTACTTACTCTTTTACAGTTGATGGAATTGAATCAATTTCAAATGAATATGAAAATGATGTGTTGAATACAATTTTTTCAACAGATTTTGGAATTACATTTTTTAAAATTGGTTGATTATAATCTCTTCCAAAAAATATTGTTTTAACAGATGATGGAATACAATTTATATGCAATTGTTTATTAAAACATCCACCAAATGTAATATCTACAACACCAAATGGAATTGATCCAGGTATTATTGTTTGATTATAATGTTCACTAAATTCTAATATTTTTACATTTGATGGAATTTGACCTGGTGTTAACGGTTGATTATAAATCTCACCTAAATTTAATCTTTTTAATGAATTTGGTAATGATCCAACTAATAAACCAGTATTATAACTTGTACCTAAATCTAATTCTGTTACAGTGTTTGGGATAACACCATTTTCAATCAATTGGTCAAAATGGTCACCAAATTTCAATACTTTTAATCCAAAACGAAAACAACCAGGTATTAATGGTTGATTAAATTTACAATGATTTATAAAATTTATTGAAATTACAGATTTTGGTATAAATCCTACATTAATTGTATTATTAAAATATTTTGAAATAAATAAATGTGTTGTATCAATTGGTATTATTATATCATCATTATTATTATTTTCATTATTAATTTTATTTTTAAATAATGATTTTTCATTTTTTATTTTATTATTATAAATTTCTGTTTGTCTATGTTGTCTTCTTTGTTGTCTTACTCTTTTATATTTAATTAATTTAAGGAA
>JABXES010009554.1:0-11828 GCA_013375695.1 Dictyostelium brefeldianum | reverse complement strand
TTTTTTTTTTTTTTTTTATTTTTTTTTTTTTTTTTTTTTTTTTTTTTTTTTTTTAAAAATTAAAAAATTTTTAAATTTAAAAATTTAAAAAAAAAAAAAAAAAAAGTTTTTTCATTTTTTTTTTCAAATTTTATCTTTTCGTGATGTCATTATACAAAAATCGTGATAATAACAATAACAAATAAAAGAGAAATTACAGATAATGATGGAAATATCAAAAATTACATAAAAGAGAAAATATAAATAAAGAGAATTTATAATTATTATACAAGACAGAGGTACAGATACAACAAACAAATACAATATCGAAAACGGTGAAATTGATATTATTATAAATTTATGGAAACTTACTGGAATTAATCAAAATAAAAGTAGCACAGACACATCATTGGATGTTTCGATTAAAAGTGGTGTTAAAATCATCTTGAATTATTGGGAGAATGAAAAAAAAAAAGGCTATTTTTTAAAATTTGAAAAAAAGTTCCAAATGATTTATTTAAATTTTCCAAATCCAACACGATTTACCAAATAAAAATTAAGAGTTACAAATATAAAGATTCAATTGAACAAAATTTGAAGATACCTGGAGGAGATTTGACCTTTTTAAAATAAATATTTTACTTATTTGAACATTTAATATCTTATTCGTTTTATAATTAGCACCAATTGGTTCTTAAAATCTTTTTCCCGATAATTTATAATAAATATTTTAATTGGTCAAACATTTTTGAGTTTATAAAAAATAAGTTATTTAGTTTTCTATAAATATTTTATTGAAATCATCATTTCTTGATTTGGGATTTTATCTTTATATTTTTCAAAATTTATTCGGTTATTATTATTAAAAATTAAAAATTATAAAATTTTTTCAAAAAATAAATTTATAAAAGCCATTAAGCAGCACATGACGTCTAATAACAAAAGATATGATTTATACAACGATGAAGACTATAACTATAATAATAAAAAACAAAAATTAGATAATAATGATAATAACAGTATGAACGAAGTTGATATTACAAATTTATCAGTTGTAAAATTAAAAGAAATTGCAACATCATTGGATATAACATTTAAAAAAAGTGTAAAAAAGGATGATATAATCGAAAAGATTAAAGTACACAATAGAAAACAAGAATTAATGGTAAAACAAGATTATCAAAACAATATAAATTCATTTAATAAAGGAATAATTGAATTTACAATAAAAGATGGTATTGTAGCAAATGAATGGTTATTTTGGAAGATATTTAGAAATAAATTCATTTACAGGAGAATAATGTCAAACATGGATACAAGATTCTCACCATCATATGATTCAATCCTATCAGTTAGATCTATGATTACACAAAATCAAATTGGTGTATTACATGATAAAATAATTAGAAATCAGTATTTGTTATTAAAAAATCATTCTGGTAGACTTTATTCAAATTTTCAAAACGTTTAGAAACAAAAATGATATAAGGTTATATCAATGTTTATTCAAATATTATGGTCATTATTCATTAGATTTAAATAATTATAAAGTAGAGGGTTCACCAGCAGTAAAAGTAGTAAAAGTGAATAAAGCAGGAATGGATTCATTAGCTACAGGAATAATTGAATCTAGATGTTTACCAGCATTATTAGTATTAATTCAAGATTACAATTATAATCCAACAGTTGGTAATTTAATTCATGCAATTAAACAAGGTTCATTAAAATTAATTAAATTATTATTACAATCACAATTCAATTTAAATGAAAATATCAGTAGTCTGGAATTACTTGAAAATGGTCATAATTATAGTTTAAAAACAATAAATTTCTTGGATGATGAAAATTTATTAAAATTTGGATCAATAACAGATAAAACTATATTAACTAAATCATTAAATTACTTTGAAGTCAAACAAACATCAAAATTAAAACATTTAATACAATTCTGTAAATTATTATTAAAATCAAGAGATACTTCAACTAAGAAATGTAATATTATCAATATTAAAGAGATTGAATCATTTTCAAATAGTTTATCAAGTAAAGAATTAAAATTATCAATAACAAATAACCAATTCCAGTTAGTTGAATCAACAACAAAGAAAGAATTTATAAAGAAATTATTAGATTTATATTACATTAAGAAAGAAATAATTGATAGTGACAAACCAAACTTTTATTACATATATTTCAATAATGAATACAATGAAGAAGGTCTTGAAATTATAGGTGAAGAAAACACCAATGGATATTATAAATCATTAAGTAATGATGATATGGATTATATATTATCATTTCGATTGGCAAATTTCAAAATTATAAAATTGTTTCAAAACAGTAGAGTGTTTTATATACAAGATTTTTTATTTTCAAATTGTAAACATGATACATTAAAACAAATGGAATTTATAAAACAAATAATAGAATCAATTAAATCACGTTCAAATTATATTGATGCTACTATATTCTTTTATATGGTAATTGGTACTGATAATTTAGATCACATTAAATATGTCTCAAATGAATTATCAGATAAAATAATAATATACAACAATGGTAACCTTCACTCAATTACACGTTACATTAAATCAATACTGGCATTAGAATGGTTATATGAAAATTATTTAAATCATTTTAAAGCAAATGAATCAATTTGGTTTTTTAAAAATGTCCAATTATTACAACACTACCAACAATTACATTTGAATAAATTTGGTGATGATACAATTAAATTACCAAATTTATTATTTGAAAGATCAATTAGTTTAAAGATTTTCATTGAATATCAAGTATTATACCATATTTTTAAAAGTGGTCCAACCATATACCAATTTGTTGATAATTTTAATAATGATTATTTTATCAGTAGAACATTTGAAAATCAAGATTACAGTAGTCAAGATAAATTTGAAATTAGTAAATTGGATTATTTAAATTACAATGGCGGTAATATAATATTCAAACAAAAAACAAAAATGCAAATTTTCAATTCAAACTTCCCACATTATGAAATATATTTCATTAAATTTTTAGATTGGTTATATTTAAATCATAATCATGAATTTTCAAGATTTTCTCAAAATTATAAAAATTATTTATTATTTAAAATTGGTAAATACAATGATGAATCAACTTTATTCAATCGTCATTTAATATTTGATTATAATGATAATATTGGTTTATTAAATGGTATTTTAATTCATTTAAAATCAAATACAGATCCAGACTCAGATTCAAAATTTGCATTTCAATTTTTAAAAGATGGTATTATTAGTAATGGTAGATTAAAATCAATGGAATATATTCATTTAAATCATAATTGGATATTAAAGCCTAAATCAACTTTAAATCCATATGGTTTATTATCAACAAAAGAGCTGAATCAATTACTTGTAACTTCATTTAAAAATAATAATTTAAAATTATCTGAATTTTTATTTGATTTATTTACAATCACAAAAGCTGATTATAACAAAATTAAAAAGGATTATAAATTAACTAAGTGTGATATATCAATTGTATATTATAGAAATAAAACTTTTAAATAAATTGTAAATTATATCACGTTACTAAAAAGCATAACATTTTTTTTATTTTTTTTTTTTTCAATTTTCATTGGTTATTACCCATTGAAAAAGATAGAAAAAGAAAAATGAATAAACAGAGATATAATAAAACAAATACAAAAATAAATAGATAGTTAGATTGGGAATCAAATGATATGTGGATTAGGTGGATTACCATACCATGGTTATTTAGTGTCAACAAAAAGTATTATGGTTGAAATCAATGACAAAGGGAATGTATGGTATCAAGTTTTTTTTTATATAAAAGTTGGTGGATATTAAAAGTTAGTTCATTAAATAAATAAAAAATAAACCAATACAATATCGGTTTTATATATATATATATATAAACACATTTGGATAGCGGTAGTTTATTTATATTTTTGTTGTTATAAACATTCTTGTTGCTTTAATGGAGTGTTTACATTTGGTTGTGCTTGATGTGATGTTTTTGAATATTTTAAACTATTTTATGCAATTATATACAGTTCAAATAGATATCATATTCCAATGATGATAATGATGATGACTCTGGTTGAATTAATTTAAATTGACACTCACTATATTGACCATTTAGATAACATATAGCCTAAAATAAAACAATAACGATAGTTTGTTAAAAACAATTAATAATAATAACAATATTTTCAAACAATGATTGTTTCATCATAACCTTAACCAAAATCACCACAATCTCCATTATCTGTCATATGAAAATATAATTGATTATCATTTCTATCCTTTGCTTTACATTTAACCATTGTGAAAGTTCTATCCATTATTAATCTTTGGCAATTCCATGCTAAAGCAGATACTCTATACATGGCTCTTGATGATCATCATACCCAAAAAAGTGAATAAATCTGGTAACCATATTCTTTATTTTGACACTTTATATTGATATTCAAATGATGTAAAAAAAAAATACTATACTATGGTAACATACATAACCAATACACAATTTTTCATCTATTATTAGGGCATTGTTGTTCACTTTTTATCAAAACTAAAAAAACAAATAAAATAGTTAATAATGAATTCATTGTATAAATAAAAAAATTAAAATACACGAATATGAAAAAAATATAAATCATTTAAGATAAACTATAGGTTTTGTTATAAACAATTTTATAAAAAAAAACACATCTGAATACTATATTTAATTATTTTTTTATTAATTTTAATTTAAAAATTTAATTAATCAGCAGTATGTTTTTGATGACTTTGATTTAAACGATCTTCATAAGTAGTACCAGTAAGTTTTAAGAAAACAGATTCTAAAGATGTTTGAGAAACAGAGAAATCATCTACAAGGTATGATAATTGAGTTGAAAAAGTTTCAAAGATTGCAGACAATTTAATTGGATCATTTGGAGGACTTGGAATTTCGAAACTTGCCATAATATCATGTTGATCAGTGACAGATGAATTTGGAATACATGATAATACTCTTTGTACACCTTCATCAACAAATTCTTTCTTAAATTTAACATCAACTGAATAACCTGTACCATATTTAGATTTAACATGTTGAGTTGAACCGAGACACATGAATTTGCCATCTTTCATAATTGATAGTCTACCACATAATGCTTCAACCTCTGACATTGAATGACTTGTAAGGATGATAACTTTATCTTTACCAAGTTCTGAAATTACATTCCACATGAATCTACGTACATTTGCATCAACACCAGTTGATGGTTCATCCAAGAATACAACTGATGGATTACCCAACATTGCAATTGACAACGAAGTTTTTCTTTTATTACCGCCACTATAACCACCACATTGAGAATTTGCAATTGCTGTTAAATCCATCATTTGGATAAAACCTTCAACAACTGAACCAATTTCACTTTCTGGTACACCTTTAATTCTACAATATAACCATAATTGTTCACGAGCTGATAACAATGTAATTAATGCATCAAATTGTGGACATGAACCAATATTACCCAATGCTTTTGCACGATCTGTAATTAAATCAAATCCATTAATTGAAACTTGACCTGCTGTAGGTATTAAATCACCCTATAAAAAAATAAAAAAAATCAATGTTAATATATTGTTTTCCATATAATTTAAAATGGACAAATATAATGTAATACGAACACTGAGCATAGATATAGTTGTAGTCTTTCCGGCACCATTCATTCCTGCATGGTGTTTTAAGTTTAAGTTAGTATATTATTATAATAATTGTGCATAATAATTTATAAAATATATTTATAAACATACCTAATAAACCAAATGTTTGACCTTTTGGAATTGATAATGTACCATTGTAAACAGCATTCTTATCTGGATTTTTACCTTTACCAGGGAATAATTTATGTAAACCTCTATATTGTAATTCTTCATCATTTGAATTCAATGATAATAGTCTTTGTCTTTCAGCAGTAACATCATCATCTTCATCAGTTGGTGGTGAAGGAGCAGAAACATCTTTTGGATTTCTAAAGTAACCTTTGATTTCTGGTGAATAATCCAATAACAATATCCAAGATATCCAAACAAATGCATGAGCACCAAGAATAATTAATGGAGTACCACCGTATTCCATTGACCAGAAATTATCAACTGCAATTTGACCTAAACGAATTGAACCAGGGAAACCAGAAACAAGGAATAAAATTCTTGAATATGCATACAATGGTGAAATAATATTGAATACAATATCAATTGCATCGGAAATCTTTTGCATATTTTCATTTTGATCAATGATTACTTGAATACGAAGATTTAACATTACAATTGTGAAAATGATACCAAATGCAAATTGAATTGCAGTGATTGCACCAGTTGCTTTACCAAATGATGCAAATTTATAAGAGAATAAATAAGATAATGGTACAATTGCCAAACAGAAGAGAATTAAACAGAAAAAGACAATACCAAATTGTTCTTTATAACTTTCTTGAGTACCAGCTAAAATTACAGATGTAAGAATCAAGAGGATCAATGCAAAGAAATAATCCCAAACTAAATTTGAAATCCAATAAATATGTTTTTTACAACCAGAAATGTAGAGTAAACGTTTGATACGATTTGTACGTTCTTGAGCGACATTACCAGCAAATGAACCTGCCATCAATGCATAACCTGCCATCATAATAATAATGAAATAAACAATTGCTTCAATGTTCATACCTTTGGATGCTAAATCGAAATTTGATAATACATGTGAAAATGGCATACTTGTAACTTGAATACCAATTGAATTATGGTCTCTTAGCAATGCATCATTAACCAAATTAACGTGTACTGGTAATGAATGAATATAATCCTTATTATAAAATGATGTATATGAAACCAATGCTACTGCTGGATCTAATGGTGTGGTAAATTGAATTGAACCAGCTGAAGTTTTATAATTTTCAATTAAATAATCTTCAAAATCAATAGATTCTGGAACATAGGTGAAACGGTTGAAGAATGGACTACTATCCAATGATGAATTTAATAATGCTTGACTTGAACTTTGCATTGGTATAATTAAATCGGTATCGGCAAACATTGAATATGACATTGTTAATGGAGTTGTAATATCATTGTAGTAGATACTTGCTTTATTCATTGCTTTATACATGATAATTGAACCAATAATGAAAACCAATGGAATAATTAAAGTAAGGAAAAATGATTTTGCATCTTTAATTGATGTTCTAATACGTTTAATGAGTAAACCTTTTAATTGTTGACTTTGATTAATACCAGTTGATGAAATTGCGATTGCTTTTTTCAATTGATCTTGATCTTGAATATCATTTTGATTAATGTTAAATGATGGGTTTGCAGCAACTGCAGCTTTTGATGCTTCATGATCTTCTTGACAAAGACGTAAAAATACCTCTTCCAATGTAGTTACTGAAATACCATATGTTAAAATACCAAAACGATCAATATTTTCATCAAATTCTTTAAAGAATCTAGCAAATTCTGAAAGTGATTCAGTTGGTAAACGGAATGAAATTTCAGCACCAGCATTTGAAAGGATGGTTGCATTTGGTATATGTTGTTTAACAAAATCAAATACCATATCAGAATTGAATTGATTCATTCTAGCCAATATTTTTGAGCAAGTTAATAAATAACCACAACCAAATTTACTTTTTAAATATAATGATGAACCATCACATCTTAATTTACCATTTGAAATAATTGCAATACGATCACCTAAATAATCTGCTTCATCCATGAAATGTGTTGTCAAAACAATGGTTCTACCTTTTTTATTTTTCAAAAGGAAATCCCAAATTACTCTACGTGAAAGTGGATCAACACCACTTGATACTTCATCCAAGAATATAATATCTGAACGACCAATAAATGCCATACCTAAACAAAAGTTTTTATGATAAAATAAATAATTAATAAAACATAAACTAACTATTTTTATACAAATTATAAAAAGATAATGACATGACATACCTAAACATAATTTACGTTTTTGACCACCAGACAATGAACCAGCTGGTGCATTTAATTTGGTTGATAAATCAACTTCAATTGCCATTTTTTCAGCTTCTCTTTTAATTTCTTTATTACCTGTAATACCTTTAAGTGATGCATAAATTTCTAAATGTTCCAATACTGTTAATTGACTCCAAAGAATATCTTGTTGTGGACAAACACCTAAATGTCTTCTAACTTGTTTCATTTGATTTTTAATATCAAATCCATGAATTAATGCTGTACCTGATGTTGGTTGAATTAAACCACTATGTATTATATGGTGAAAAAGTATGTTAATAAATTGAATTGAATAAATATATATACACATGATAACTTACGTTAATTGTGAAAATGTAGTTGATTTACCACTACCATTTGGACCCAAGAGTGCATGAATTTGATCTTGATACATATCTAAATATAAATCATTTACAGCAACACGTAAACCATCACCAGTTTTAAATTCTTTACGAAGATTTCTAATGGAAATGGTTGATTTTTGACCCATTCCAACTGGAGTTAATTCAACATCTTCGTTGTCCCAAGTTGATTCGATATCATTACCATCAGCACCACCATTACCGCTATTATAACTGGTTGTTGCACGTCTCCAATAACTTGGTGAAAATATAAACCATGGTTTTTCTTTTGTACCAAATTCACCTGGTACAACTTTATCTAAATACCATACAAGGAAAGTGTAGAGGAATATATCCAATATTAACATACCAATAATTTGTTGTTCAGTTACCAATTTATCCCAATCAACTGTTAAAACATCTGTTAAATCTCTAACTGCCATTGCATACATTGAACATGCAATTGCAATTGGTGAAAGTAATGAAAGGAATAATTTTGCACCTGGTGCAAATTCAATTTTGGCAACGAAAATACCACCAATATTAATTGCAATGATAAATACAAATGAAAGAAGACCACAAAATTTGGATTTATCGAAAAACATTGATAAAATAAATGCCAATAATAATAATGTCCATAGGTATAGGATAAAAGTTACAATTACAATACCCCAATTTGTAGTATGAATTAATGATGATCCTTTGAAAATGATAACAATGAGTAAATCAACTGGAATTGCTGTAACACAACTGGTTATTATCCATGATATGAAATATGCATAATCATTGAGACCCATCATTTTCATACCTTCTCTAATTTTAGTTTCTTTTTCAATTACTAAATCTGTTACTAAACGGAAACCAAAAATCATTAATGCTGCAGTAAGAAATACGGAACCTGCATCTTTGAAAATACCATTTCTACCACCAATCCATTTTTGCCATTGTTCAGTATATGGATCTGGATAACGTTGTGCTGTTACATCCAATTGTTTATTCAATCCATAATATCCCATAATTGCTTGATCCATTGCAACTTGTGTTGTTACAAATGATTCTTTTGCATAAATTATACTATCTGCATCAGTTTCTTTAATATCGTCATTATCACCCACATCATCTGAATCTAATCTAATATTATATTTGAATGGTGTTGTTGATGTTGCAAATTGTGTATTATCAAACCAAATACCTGCATAAGTGGTTTCTGAATTATTTTGGAAATATTGCTCCATAGCTGTTTGATCTTTAAAATTTAAAAAATATCCATCAATTTCCAATAACGTCTTATTGGTCATAAATGAAACTTGATTCTTTAATGAATCCATTACTCCAAGTTGTTCTACATTTAAATCACCTTGTGCCCCATAAATTAATTTGGATTCATTGGAAATTCTAAATGAAAATGTACTTGAACTTCTTGCATCATAATCTGGTGTAAATGCCATAACCAATACTATATAATAAATATATTAGATGAATGTGTGGGTTAGTATATTGTGTGTGTCAATTGTGTTATTTTATTATCTATGTGTCAAAATATAACCAAGATAATGACTAGAGGAAACATTATTTTGTGACATATGGAACACTACTTACCTAGAATTGCAAAGATAACCAAGATAATGACTAAAGGGAACACTATTTCACAGCATATGGCACACTTACTTTTGCCCTTTAGAAGTAAATTCTTCTTTAACAATGTTCTTAGTTGACTTTTAAACTCCCCCATTATTAAAAAAATAAATAAATATATATATTATTATTATATTGTTACAAAAATTAAAATACAATCGTTATTGTTGTTTTTACAATGAAAAAACAATGAAAAACAATGAGACACAATGAAACACAATGAAAAACGAAAAACGAAAAAAAAAATATATAAATAGAGGCAGTTGTAACAATAAAAAAGTGTTGTTTTGTTTTTTAAAAAAGCTGGATATAAACAAAAACTGAAATAAAATTATTTATAAAAAAAAAAAAAAGAAAAAGTTATTTTTAAAAAGGTTAGGTTTTTTTTTATTGTTTATAAATATAATTTTATTGTGTTTGTTATAACCCACTAACACATGTGAACCAACAATATCACTCACATAACGGTTGTGTATATAATTTCTACAATCAAGTAGGGTTACAAAAAAAAAAACTATTATTAAATTTAAATTAAAATGTTTGCGCAATTTTTATAATGGGTGGTGTCATATGATAGCATAATTTTAAAATAAAAACACTTCAAAAATCTAACCTGTGTATTGCTATGAGTGCTATTTTTATTAATAGAAAAATTAATCGATCATACATTTAATAACAGTTATCGATTAATGTGGGTTATAATATGAATATATTATATTATATCATATAAATTATTTATTTATTATTTATATTTTTTTGAAGTGTGGTGATGTTTTTTTATAACCTTTGATCATGCTTATATTTTTATGTCTCAAAAGTTTTTGTTTTTTTGCGTTGTTTATTTGAAAATAATAATAGGCAAAACAGATTGCAATACTTTTAGATTTCCCTATCTCGTGCACGTTTTACAAATAATTAATTAGGTTTTTCATATGAACATAATCAGTACCATTACATTTAAAATATAGATAATAAAATTCTGGTTTTGATTCAAAGTTTGTAATTGAACAATAACAATCTAATAATTTGGGAATATTATCTAGAATTACTTTAAATATATTGATTCTAATCACGTGACACATATTTTGATTTCTCTATCATACAGTTTACAATTATTTAGTTTTACTCATATATTTGATTTAAGTGTTAAATCAAATGGTTTTATGTCCATGTTTGAACCCAACAGTTAAAAAAAAGTTGAAAAATAAAATTTTTTTTTTTTTTTTAGGTTAGCCGTTTGAAATTATTGTGCGATTTTTAAAGCGTTTAATATGAAAAAATATTGTGGTATGCTAATATCTTGATACTTTCGGTATATCATTTGTTTTTTTAATTTTTTAAATTTCATTTTTTTTTACGTCTTGCATTCAAATAACAAGTAAAAAGAGTAGTAATAATAATACAAACAACAATATATTATAAATAATGATGACAATGTAACCAGAAGATATTGGTTACAATATTGATGATGAAGAAGAAAAAGAGAAAACCAAAAGTGATTATGGAGAACAATCACTAGAGTTGAGAAATTAGTGAAAAATTTAGTGATCATCAAACGATAAAAATAAACAAAAGTAATTGGTAGTTTAGAAAGAAATAAGATGAAAATGAAAAATTATTTACACCAGTGAACATAATATAAAAATCACTATCATCGTCAACACCAGTGATGTTAACTGGTTTCTGAAAAGTTTTTTTTTTTTTTTTTATTAATAAATATTGCAATATGCAAGTATTTATGAACGATTTTTATTTTTATAGTTTTTTTTGTTTGTTTTGTTTTTTTTTTTTTTTTTTTTTTTTTTTTTTTTTTTTTTTTATTTTTTTT
>JABXES010009549.1:0-44796 GCA_013375695.1 Dictyostelium brefeldianum | reverse complement strand
ATATTTATCTCTTTTAATTAACAAGCTGTGATCATTTTTCGTTAAATAATATCCTAACAACATAAATATCTTACTTTTTAAAATTTTTTAAATTTTTTTTGAATTTTTTTTTTGATAATACTTTTTTTTATATTAAATTTTCATTTTTTGAACATACATATAAAATAATATTATATACATATTATATATTATATACATCACATTACAGTTTTTTTTGAACATAAATATATATAATGACTGCCTTAGTTTATGCATATGCTGTGTTATTGGCAATTGGTGGATTAATTGGATTTATAAAGGCAAATTCAGTTCCTTCTTTAGTTATGGGTGTTTTATCTGGTTTATTAGTAGGATACAGTGGTCATATGACTACATATAATAAAAAGAATGGTACACAACTTACAATGGGTAAGTGTTTTTTTAATGATAAGATACAATACAATGGTATATATTTTATAGTTTATTCACACCACTACTTTTATCAATCATAATATAGTATTATCATTAGTTTTATTAGTAATTATGGGTATGCGTTTCTATAATTCCGGTAAATTTATGCCAGCAGGTTTAGTTTCATTGGTTAGTGCAATCGTTTTTGCAAAGAGTTTTTTATCTTTATGAAATGTGCATGAATATTTTGGTGAAAGTGGTCAAAAAATGAAAAAGCATCGACTATTACAAGAGAATAAACAAATATTAAAAAAAAAAGGAATAGAAATTGAAGAGGATGATTGTAATTATAAAATATATAGATGATGACAAAAGAGACCAATAATAAACCATTTTATTCACACAAATACATATTTAAAATAATAATAATAAAGTTAAAAAATTAAAAAAAACAAAACTAGTTTATTATATATATTTATATATTTACAATTAATAATTATTATAGAAATTATTACGATTATTTAAATTGTTATTATTAAAATTGTTGTTATAATTATTATTATTATTGTTAAAATGATTATTATTAAAATTATTATTATTATTATATTGAGTTGAAATTGAGTTCATTATTGTTGTTTGAGTACCTTTGTCTCTTTTAATTGGTATAGCACGCATATGATAATTATATTCATTTGCAACTTGAGTAAATAATATTTTTTCATCTTTAATTTTTTGATCATACTTATCACTAAAGAAATAAAGTAAAAAAGAGACAACCAACGAAATACAAGAGTATGTAATGAATTTATCAAATTCTGGTGTACTTAGTGCACCCATTATTATACAATGTAATGGTGAAAAAAATGTAAATAATATTTTTGATGGGAATTTAGGATCCCAACTATTTAAAACTACTACATTATCAACTGTACCATTTGGAGCTTGAATTTGAGTTAATGACATATTTGGGCTTGTAAATTTTGTACCTTCAAACCTATATAGTATAGATTTCTTTGATGATTTGAAATATAGTATAGAGTTTACCAAACTAATTGATAGCAATATAAATCCAATTAAATTACCAAATAAATCAATTGCATAACCAAACAATAGTAAATTTAAAACCAATACCACTAAATAAACAATTGGTTTATAATATATACCATCTGGAAATGTTACCAATGTTTCTTCCATTTCATCAAATTTATCAATTGGATATCTAATTATATCTTGAATTCTTTTAAATAATGGTTTCTTTTTAATGATTGGTTTTGATTTGGATCCATTTGAAGCAGATGATGGTGAATGATAGTAATCTGATGTTGCTGGTGATCCAATATCATTTGTAACATCATTGTCATCATCATTGTTGTTTTTATTACGATTATAAAATGATCTTTTTCCACTACTTGTGCTTGATAGAAATGATTTATTACCACCACTATTACTTTGTATATCTTGCATTGTTTGATCATTATAATTATCTTTATCCTTTTTCTTTTCTTTTATATCTTCCTCATTGCTGTCGCTATCACTGTCATCATTTTCATTTATAGTTGTATCATTTAATAAAGTAATATCACCAGTATAATTATTACTACGATTTAAAAATTTACTTATATTATATAATACACCACCTTTTGGTTTATTTGGTTTTGCTGGTGATGATGGGTATGTGTGTACAGTTGGTTTAATTTCAGACATTATTACTCTATTTTTAATTGATGGTGTTGGCATTGGAGTTAATGAAGGATCGTTCAAAAATGTTGGTAAATTTGCACTACCTTTAATTGGTGTAACTAAATCTGTTGTTGATAATAATTTTGAAGTTGTTGCTGTTGCAGGAGTTTGTGTTAAATAATCAGAATATTGATTTGGTTGTATTGATGCTCTACTCGGTGTTTTTAATGATGATTTTTTAGGTTTCATACTACCATCACCACCAATACTATATCTTGAATATGACAATGTTGATGGTGTTGTTGGTGTTGGTAGTATTCTATCTTTTTTATTATTATTATTTATAAAACTATTTTCATTATCATTATCATTATCATTAAAATTCATTGTTTTATATATGAAACTGAATGTATATATTATAAATGAATAAATTTTAATTTTTTTTTTTTTTTTTATTTTTCATTTTTTTGTTTAAATTTGTGAAAACAATTTTTTTTATTTTTTTATTTTTTTTGATTTTCCCAAATTAATAAAATTATAGATTTGTGTGTATTTTTATCTTATCTTACAATTTCTTAATTTCTTATACATGATAACTCAAAAAACAATACAAATATTAAAACCAACTTCTAAATCAAAAACAATCATTTTTTCATTATTAAAAGTAAAATCACCATCAACAAGTAATATCCGACAATTTTCTCAAATTAGCTACCAAATAAATCATCATCAAATAATGTCAAATCAATATAAATTTCCAACATATAAATTAAAGACACCAATAATTACAGATAATGCTGATAATAAACCAATATTAGTTTTAGTTGGTACAGGTTCATTTAATCCAATTACTTTTATGCATTTAAGAATGATGGGTAAGTGTAATCTTAATATAACATATAACACCCAAATATTCAACATCTATATTAATACATATAATTTATATTTAGAAATGGCAAAGGATTATTTTAAAGATAGATATCAAGTAATTGGTGGATACTTATCACCAGTTGGAGATGGATATGATAAAAAAACTTTAATTGAATCAACACATAGAGCAAACATGATTGAATTATCATTGGAGGATTCAGATTGGTTAATGTTGGATAGATATGAATCAAATATACCTGTATTCACACCAACTAGACAAATATTAGATCATTTTAAAAAAAATATTTTAACCTATTTAAATGATGAAATGAATATTAAAGTTGATAGTAACAATGTATCTGTTAAATTAGTTTGTGGTGCTGATTTACTTGGTTCATTTAATATTCCTAAATTATGGTCTGATAATGATGTATGTATCCAACATAAAAGTAATAAGTAATAATAAGTAATAATAATGTATAATTAATACTAATTCTTTATTACTCTTTTGATGTTGTACATGCAGATGGATTTATTAACATCAAAAACCAATTTTGGATTAGCAGTTGTTGGTAGAAGTGGATCAAATATTGATGATATTATATCAGTAAATTCAATATTAACAAAGAATAAAGATGGTATTGAATTGATACCATTGGATATATCAAATGATGTTTCCTCAACTAAAATTAGAGAAAAGATCAGAAATAATAATTCAATTAAATATTTAATTCCAGATAAAGTAATTGATTACATTGGTAAAAATAATATTTATAAAACTGAAATTCCAAACTTTAGAGCAAATAAAATATAATATAATCGTCACAAAAACCACACACAATGTATATTTATTAAATCTTAAAATTATCCATTGGATTAGAGGAGTTACCATTATTATTACTATTGTTATTATTGTTATTATTGCTATTATTATTATTATTATTTATAGAACAATCATTTAAATAATTTAAAATATGTTCTAAAACTAAATAATCACCAGATCTTGGTAATGGTTGTTGTTTTTGATTAGTAAATCTTTGTGATGATTGAGGTGAATGATTTGGAGTTGCCAATGGTGTTATTAATGGTGTTGCCAATGAAGGTGGAATTGGAATTGATGATACTGGTGTTGATGTATTAAACAAATTGAATGAGGGTGGTATTGGTTGTTTTATACCTTTATAAAACAATAATGTTTCATTCAATGTCATTGCTTTACCAAGTAATTCTCTTAATTTATCTTCTAAAAACATTATACAAGTTTCTGGTGGCATACCAATTGTCCAAAGGTAAACAATTGATGATAAAACAGATGAAATATAATCTGATGCAACACCATTTACAACTTTAATATCTGGATATGATACATTATTTCTGTATCGTAGTTTACAAATTGATATTAGTAAATTACACTATACTATCATGATTTAAATCTACACATACATTTGAACAGGTGGATTTGAAGAAACCCATAAATTCTCTTTACTACAAATTATAATATCACATTTACATCTTGATACATCAGCAATGATTGCATTTGTTTCTTTTATAGGTGAAGAGAATGGATGATGATCAATCCATAATCTAAGATCATCAATTAACTTTGGATAGAAATCATCCTTTTGTAATGCCATAATTGAAAAATCTGAAATATATTTCGATGAACATGAACCTGTTAACGATCTTGATACATCAAAGAAATAATTTGGTAATTTTAAATTATTTGTACCAATTGTATAATCTGTATGTTGAGTTTTACTACTTGATAATAACGATTCATTAAAATGATCATTTAATAATTTTGATGTATTATTTGTTTTAATATGTGATTGATGTGGTTGTTGTGGTTGTTGATTACTATGTACTGGTGATGGTGGTGGTTGTTGTGGTTGTTGTGATGATTGTTGACTTTCTAATAAATTTAAAGTATATTCATTTTCTTTATAAATACTTTTGTGACTTGTATTTGGATTTATAAAATTTTTGTTTACAATTAATTCAAATGTTCTCCAAAAGTAACTAACTATATTTAATAACTTTTTTGATAGTTCATCCTTTTGTGACAGTATTATTAATTTACTTAATTTATAATTTCCTCTATTATTTTTACAACCTGCAGATATACAACCAGTATATCCATACATTTGAGAAACTTGATATAAAAATTGATTTTGAAAGTTGAATTCATTATTACATTTTTCATTTGTACATCTAAATGATGGTGATTGATTATTAACACCATTACTATTCAATGATGATTGTGATTGTGATGACATTATATTACTTAACCATGATTGATTATATGATAATACTGTTGATATTAAATTTGATAAAAAACTGTAACGAAGTTAATTGTATTATTAGTAAATATATATATATATATATAAATAATTACAATATCAATTAAATAATTACAATTTTGATTTTGATGAATTATAAATTGGTAAAAGTTCTCTTAAATTCTCTAATAAAACTACATATGTTTGTCTTTTCGTACTTGGATTTGTTAATGTATCTAACCATAATGGTTTCTCTAATCTTGGTGCTGTATAAAAATCTTTAATATAAATTCTAAATTTTTCAACTTCTGAATATAATTGATTAATTTCTGTTACTCCAAATCCATTCAACTGTAAATTTATTTCGAGAAATAAAATGTTAATATATAATATTATATTCAATTTATATTGACAAAACTAAACTTACAGATCCATTTTTTGGTAAATTTGTAAATTTTGAATATAGTTGATTTTTTAATAATTTTACAATAAATTTAATTCTCATATCAATGATTAAGAAATGTGTAATTATAAATTGATGAAAGTTTGAAACTGATTCGATGTTTCCATTGTTGTTGATTGATTGTTTGTTAGAGTCTGGTGTTGGTATTGATCTAAGTTGTTCAACTGTTGGTCCAAATATAACACACATTGCAACTGTTAATTTTGTAATCTTTGGTTGTGATAATGGTGATCTTGGTATTCTACCACCCAATGATGATGATGATCTAACTCTATTCGTTGTTGATGTTGATGTTGATGTTGATGCTATACCTGTACCATTCATACTATGATTTAATTCTTTGGTTGGTGTTGTATTTATAGTAGAATCTGATGATTGATGTATATTAATTTTATTATTGTTACATGTTGCTGTAGTTGTAGTAGTGGTTGTATTGGTTGTTGTATTTGTTGTATTTATTGAATCTGCGCTATTATTTAAATTTGATTGTAAATCTAATGATGAATTTGATTGTACTAATTGAGGTTTCTTTTGTGTTGATGTTGGTTGTGGCGTTTTACTACCTTGTTCATTATGATGATTATTACTACCACTATGATTATGTGAATAAGTTGATTCGGGTGATGATAAATCACAACTACTATGAGGTGATTTCTCTTCTCTTTTTAAATTTAATGTAAATAATTTCGTCAACAATACCTGTTGACTATCTGGTAAATAATGTATTTTGGTAGTTGTACCTTGTATATTCATTGGAACTGTTCCAAACATCATTTCTCTTAACATATCAATTTTACCTGTCTGTAAAACAAAAAATTATCCATATTAGTATATATATAAGTAAATATTAATATGAACAAATAATGATCTTACTTTTGTTTGATTTGGTGATGAAGTACCACTTTTATTTGGAGATGGTTTTTGTATTGGTGTTGATGATGTTGGTGTAGTAGGAGTGGTGGTAGTTGAATTTTTAGATTTATTCTTTAAATAATCAACTTGAAGTGTATCAAATAATAATGTACTTGAATTTTGATAAACCACAAACCTAATTTGATCATTGTTTAATTCAAACTCTGGTGATTTATTACTGTATACAAATATCCTTGATAATTAGAATACATATTATATATATTTATATTATTAATATTATGCATACCCTTGATTTGAATTTGAATCACTTTTAAAAAATTTAAAAAAGTCCATTGTTTTATCTTTCTCTCTATATATATATGTTATCGATACTATTATTTTGTTACTATATTATTAATTGTGTGTAGTAGTAGTTGGTAGTTGTAGTATTAACTGATATATACATAAACTAATAAGCTACATATATATATATTCCGCAATATACACACAATTTAAATTAATACTATGGCATTAAAAAAAAAATGAATTTTAAAATTTTTATTTCCGATATCAACAAATTTAAAAAAAATGAAAAAAAAAAAAAAATCAGAAAATCTTCGTTCATATGATAAATAATTCTTTTTTTGGGTAACCAAATGGTTTGACAATATGTTATGTGTGGTGTGAAATTATGTACAATAGTTTTTTATTTGCTGTTTGTTTTGGTTTGGTAGTAAGACTGTTAGTTGATGATGATTGATTATTATTATTATTAATTATAACTAGATTTAAATTGAGATGATTTAAAAAAAAAGAATTTAATCATGATTTTTTTTCTCTCTTTTAAATTAATTTTTTTACAAATACAAAAATACGGGAGTAGGTGGGTATTTTTCTTCTTTTTAGAAATCACAGTTTAAATGATCATCAGGATTTGTACTGACAGCTTGTGGACTTGCAGATTTTTGAGGGGAGGTCAGTTTTTGGTTACACGATTTTGGTTTAGTGTTTGTTTCAAAATAACAACTTCTGCAAACACTAACATACTTGTCAATACCACCAATGAGTTCGATATCTTCATCTGGTACAATACGTTTTGAAAATGCAGCATCATTAAAACAGACCATGCATACAGCAGTTAACTTTGTAATATATTCGGCCTTTGATATTAAATCAATGACTGATGGGAATGGTTTTCTTTGAAATGTACCATCTAAAGCGGCAATAATAACAGTTTTACCTTGATTTGCTAAATCTTCGCTAAATTGTACAACATCTGGGAACTGTATTATTTTAAAATTGAAAAAAATATTAATAAATGATTGGAAAAACATTTAATATTTCCTTCTCTAAAAACTTACAAATTGGCCTTCATCTATACCAATTACATCATAATGTTTAGCTTGTTCTCTGACATCTTCTAAAAGTGAACATGGAAAAGCTTGATAATTTTGTCTATAAATTATATATGAAAAAGAGAGCGAAATTTGTCAATATTTTTAAATTTAAAAAAATAAATTAAAAAATCGAAAAAATAAAAAAAAATGCGCATACTTACTTGTCATGGGTGACTAAAAATGATTTGTCGATGTTATCATTGTATCTTGTGTCTTTACTGTACTTGATCAATAAGCATTTTTTATTTGCAAAATTGAATCTTTTTATCATTCTAATGAGTTCAGTAGTCTATTATAATAAAAAAGAAAAGAGGTAAAAGCAAAGAGAGAGCAGAAAAAGAGAAAAAGAAAAAGAAATATTTAATTAATATATTATCGTGAAGATCACTTTGTGTGATTATATAAAGCAATGAATATATAACAACTTACTTTTCCACTAAACATTGGTCCAAAGATAACTTGAATTTTACCGGTAAGTTGTGTTACAATCATTTTTATTTAAATTATTTGTTTTTGAAATATAAAATATTATTAAATTAAATTTATTTTTTTAAAGAAAAAAAAGAGATAATTAAAGAGTTTTAAGAGATAGTATATATATTTACTAAATGTGTTATTCGATGTATGTTATTTAATAATAACGTATTATATAAACAAGATATATTAATTATATTTGTTTACTAACGAAGGAATATGTGAGTGAGTGTGTGTTTATGTATAAAAAAAAAAGAAATGAAAAAAAAAAATAGCAAAAGCCAATCAAAAAAAATTCGATAAAAAATTTTTTTTCTAGAAATTCATTGCCAACAGCTAATTTAGGAAAATTCAAATTCAAAAATTTGTGTGGTGGTTAACGACTAATTTTTATTTTTTAGTGTGAAGAAGATGTTTTTTATTTTTATTTTTTTTTTTATAATTTTGGTTTTGTAAAATTTGATTTAACTAAATCACTATAATCACCACCCATTGAATTTAAACTTTCAGCCCAAAAGTCAGGAGTTTTCTTTTGTTTAAAGATTAAATCATTTGTACAATTTGCTTTGAACCAAGCACCTTCTTTAATTTCTTTTTCCAATTGATTTGGACGCCATACAGTACAACCTACAAACATGTGTAGTCTATTTGGATCAACTTCTTTTGCTCTAATTTTATCACCTATATCTTTAAGTTTACCACCAATGAATAAACCATCTCTAATCTTTTTAGAACCAACCAATGATTGATATGGATGTAAAATTTGTGAACATGATAAACCTTCAATACCAGGTACTAATACACTATTCATTGTAATTGATTCAGGACCACCATAATTCCAATTTGTACGTTGTAATGGTGATAATGGACGTTTGAGAGCGTATTTAAATAATTTTGAAAAGTTTTTAGAATGGTTATTATCTGAGGTAACTTTATCAAATACTGGTTTCAATTCCATATTTATATAAGTTAATGCAGGTCCAGTTAATATTGGATTATTAATGAATAATCCATAATGACGACCATCTATAACATGTGTAATTAATACAACTTTCTTACTAAATGCATCACCTAATGATGGATGTGCAATTAATAAAGTACCTGCTTTAATTTCACCACTTTCACTATCTTCATCGTTACCTTCATCATTTATTGGCCAAAATTGTTTATTCTTATTTTCATTTATTGTATTTTGTTGTTTTTGTAATAATTGTTGTTTTTGTTGTTTAATTTGTTCTTTTTTTGTTAATTTCTTTAATGAAGAAGTATTTGATTTAATTGATTTTAAATTTGATGTGGTGGTTGATGTAGTTGTTGGGGTTGGTGGTGTTATAGTGGTGGCAGTGGTAGTGGTAGTGGTAGTTGTTGGTGTAGTTTGTATATTTAAAATTGGTTGTTCTTGTTGTTGGTCGTTGATTATTGGTTTATTATTTATTGGAACAGTTATTGTAATTGGTTTTGATAATGTTGAATCTATTGAAGTATCAATTTCATGTTCATTTTTTAAATGACCAATTTTATTATAAAAGTTTTTCATGTGTGAATTTAATTGATCAGAATTTGTTTCATGATATGCATTTTTACCTAGATTTAAGTTTTTTAAAACATTGAATCCATTACCAAGTGATTCATTTATATGCTGCAGGGAATTAAACAACACATTAGTATTATAAAGAGTGTTACACATACTATAATATCAATGAGAGTTTATTTACTTACAGTTAAATCAGTTGATGTATTATTTATATTTTCAAATGAGTGTTGTCTAAACATTACTTTTAAATTATGATAAAATGAAACACTTGGTAAAAAGAATGTTGGTAACATTGGTCGTAAACATTTTGGTGTAACAAAATATTGTTTATACTTTGTAGATTTATCATATAAAATACATTGTCTAACTAAATTTCTATATAAACATAATGTAATTTCTCTCTTTTTATCACCCATTATTCCCCAATAATATAGTATATAGCAATATGGTATATTTATATTAATGCGTTGTGTGTTATTATTTAGTTCGTTTTATTTGAAAAAAATGTTAAAAAAAAAAAAAACTTCCCAAAATTTTTTTTTTTAATTTTTTCATTTTATAGATTAAAAAAAACGAAAAAGACGATGATATCAAGACAAACTAAATATATAAATAATATAATTTTAAATTATAATAGATTTAAATTTAATCAAATTATAAAATCATCATCATGGGTATCATCACAAAATATAAATATTAATAATAATACATTTAATAATAATATTAGACAATTTTGTACTATTAATAATCAGTCAAACCATACAAATAATACAAATACATCAATTGAATTTGAAACAAGTCATATTGGTAATAGTCAATTTTGTAAGAATAAATATCCAGATGATCAGGTACCAACAATTGTAACAAAAGAAATATTGAAAGAAAAGATTGAAAATACATTTGATGGATTAAAATTTAAAAAAGTAGATTATTTAGTAAAATCATTTTCACCACATGTAACAGTTTCACAAGATAATAAATCATTTATGACTGGTGAATATTTTACAGATGCTGCTAAAATATTCCCAATTATATTATCAAAATATTTATTTAAAAGGTACCCAAACATTACTGATGGTTATGTACTTTCATTCATGGCTTTCTTTTCATCATATGTAGTAATTGCAAATACATTTCAATATTTAAATTTACAAAATTATATTAAAAAATTAAAAGTAATTATATTAGTTATATATAATTATATATAATATACTAATAGTGTTTTTTTATGATTACAGGATAGATTACCAAATTATAAATATGAACAATTATATTATGTTACATTTATGTCATTTATAGGATCAGTTTATAAAGATCAAGGTGAAGGAGCAATAGAAGAATTAATAATACCAAAGTTTATAGAATATTTAGATACATTATCACATGATGAATTTAAATATTTATTTGCAAATTATCAAAATTATTTATTAAAAAAAGAAATTAAAAAACAACAACAACAACAACAAAGTGGAAATACAGGTGAAGAAGGTCAACAACAAATTAATCAATATCAAAAAGGTAGTGGTCAACAACATATTAAACCAATAAATGTATCATATCAAGTACCTTTAGATAATAGTAATAGTAATAGTGTATTCAATTATAATAATAATAATCCATGGGTTGAATTATCTAAAGATTTTGAAGGTACAGCACCAACAAATACAGTACCTGCATGGTTTTCAACATTGGTACTTTATAATTGTGCTGGTCATAATCATTTTGGTAGATTACAAACATTACTATCACAACATTCAAAGAAACCAGGTCAAGTTCATTTAATCAAAGAAATTAATAAAGGTACAAGAGGTTCAATTTATTTACATGCTCTTACAATTGCTACAAACAATGAAAATAAAGACAATGGGCAACAACAAAAAGAAGATCACAATTTAATACTTGGTTATGGTCTTGGTAAAACATTATCAGAATCTAGAAATAGTTCAATCACAGATTCTTTATTAAGAATATTACATGATAAAAAGAAATTATAAATCATAAATAAAACTACAAGTATTAATACAACAATTTTTATTTTATTTATTAACTTATTATTATTATAATTCAGTTATTGTTGTAGTTGTTGTTAATGTTGTAGTAATAGTTGTTAATTGTTCATCAGCAGTTGTAGTGGTTGTAGTTGTAGTAGTTACTTGTTCTTCTTCTTTCATATAAATTGATTCATCAAATCTAATTTTACCACCCAATATTTTTCTAGCTTCTTCAAGTTTTGTTGAATTTGAGCAAAGTAATTTAGTTTTTTCCATAATGAATTTTGAGCAAGCACCAACATGTTTTGAAACTTTATCTTCAGCTTCGACAACGTCATAAAATTGGAATACCATTTTTTTGAAATGATTTTGAACAGTAGTATCAGCGCTGATATGTTTTCTAACTTTACCAGCTTTCTTTGCTTCAATAATGAATTCAATAGTATCAATTGATAATTTTTCAACTGTTTCCAATAAATCTTTACCAAATGCTTGAACTGCGTAATAACGTGGAGGTACAGGACCTGTACTAGCAATTTTTGCTATTAAATCATCCATACCACCAAGACCATCATCTAAAATTAAAAAGAATACATCTTTTTCGGCAATGAGTTTTTGATTTGGTGAAATTTTATGAAATTCAAAATACCAGTCACATTTCATTTTATATGTTTTACCAGAATCAAATTTTAATATGTAACCTTCAACGTTTTCCATTGATAATACAATTTTTAATAATTTTGATGCACCATTATTGATAAATTCTTCACTGCTTGATGAAGCACCATTACTGTTTAATTCTAATTTTGAAAAATGTGGATGTGTTTTTAAATCTATACATTCTACAACTGGTACATTATATTCTTTTGTAACTTCAATCATTTGAACGTGTGTTAAGTATTCACCATTTTTCATATTTCTCATGGCAATTAATTTCAAATTGTCAACGGCGTAATATAATACAATTTGATTTGATTCTGAACACCATTCAAACATTGGAGTGTACCCTTTTTTCATCCAATATAATGCAAAATCATTATATCTAATTTGATCCTTTAATTTCTTTTCAATATGTTTATCAACTTTAACTGTTAAATCTGTAATACCACTTTTTGACCCCCATGCTGCTTTACCATCAATTAATATAGGAGCAATTAATGAACCATCTAATTTTTCTAATATTATAAAATTTTCATCCAATTTAATTAATTCCTAAAAATTAAATTTAAAAAATTAGTGTGTGTTGTTGATATGATATGGTATATGTTGTTTTACTTACTTCTTTAGTTTCTTGTTGTTCATTTATATTGAAAAATTTATGGAGTTTACGACAAACTATGTCACCTGTTGATTCGTTAAATATGATACCTCTACATTCTCTTCTAACTTTATAAAGGAATGCTTTTTGATCATCAGGTTCAATTTCTGGATTTGGAAATGAATCTTTAAAACAGAAATCATAATTGAAACAGATTAAACCATTTTTATTTGTTTCTCTAAAACCTGAAACATCTTTAATTGCAGCACGACAATCTTCAATTGTTATATCATTTGCAAATATAGTTGAATTTCTAATTTTATATGGTTGTGTATGTTCTATATATTTTGTATTCATTATTATTTGAATTTATTATTATTTGAATTTATTATTATTTGTATTTGTATTTATAAAAAAATAATATGAAAAAAAATTTTTAAATAATTTTAACTTTTTTTTTTTTTTTTCTTGATTTTTTCAAAAATATCTATTTTTTCTTACAAACTGTTTTTATTAACAAACGACAAAGAATTAAACATAAATTCAAACTATTATAAGTAGTTATTAATATATGAGAATATACGATTTGAGTTTGAATATATTTTTTATTTTTATTTATATTTTTTATTTATTTTTTTTTTTTATTTATTTTTTTATTATTTTCTTTTATTTGATTTTAAAAAAGTGAATCGAGTATCAATTTTAATGAAACAATTTAATAATCTTTCAATTTCTGATGAAATAATTGAATCACAATCTGGTTTTTCATAAGCAGCGAGGAGACAAGTTAAAATTGAATGATAAGATACATTACTACCACCATTTGTATTTGGAAGATCAACACGATATTGTGAAGATAATAATAGAGTGAGTGGTGATTTGTAAGTTGGTTTAAATGAAATTGTTGATTTTGAAGTTAATTTGAAATATTCATTTATATCTGTATCCAGTTTTAATTTATCTGTACTTGATTCAGGTTGATATTCTTGACCATATGATAACAATGTTGAAACTAGTGCAATTAAATCCAATGCAATTTTACTTTTAATTGAACTACTTGTATTCATACTTCTATTACCTCCACCAACATTTACAATTATTGAAGGAACATCATAAATATCATAAATACCAGTAGTTACTTTTGAATTTGTAAAGAGTGAATAAACTAAATCTCTAAAAATGATATTGTAAAGTAACTGTTCACCAAGTACTTGAGTGAAAAATAAATTCTTATGATATTTGAATATCAATGGCATTGGCGGTGATAACTTTCTATCTGAACCATAATATTGTTTATTATCTTGTAATGGATAATCTGCACTATTTCTACCAGTTGGATGACCATAATATTCAATATGATAAATATTTGTGTACCAATAATAATTATCAATATACTTGTTGTATTCAGGATTCAATTTACGAGAACAATGATTTGGTACACGATACATTGTATCTGATAACATTGTTGAAGTTTGAACTAAACCTTCTTCATTACCACTACCAATATTTGATGATAATGATTTAAACATTTTACCACTATTATCACCTTCACTATTATCTGGTAAGAAATCATATGGTAATTGATCTTCTATACCATTACCATTAATACCATTACTCTTTGATGATGAATTAACAACCGCTGTTGATATTAAATTTAAAATTCTTTCAACATCAGATGAATGATAATTTCTAAATATGGAATTTGATTTACCCAAATCCAATGGAACGTCAATACCACGATGAACAAGATTTGTAAAATGATAAATCGCATCTTGATCTGAAACTTTATATTTAAAATCGCATTGTAATATATTTATAATGAATCTATAAATTAAATGAGTTGGTAATGAACCTAAACCACCGGCACTACCACTATTGCTATAACTTGAAAATAAAATTTCTTCAACATCAAATAAAATTGTAGTTTTCTTTAATAATGATGATAATAATTCCTTAAAATTAATCAACATTAAAATTTGAAGTGTATTTACAGTTGAAGTTACTTCAACGTTTACCACTGGAAACATTGCTAATTGAGAAGTTGGTTTTCTTTTACAAACTGTTAAAAATGAAGTTTGAGATAGAATGAATGATCTTGACAAAAGGAATGAATACTTGCAAACGTTTGCCCATGTTGTGATTTTCAACTTTTCATAGTTTGTTTCATTTTCAATTGCAGTTGCAGCCAATAACATTGGAAAACCATCATAGAGATCAAAATGTTGATTTTCATTTTCAGTTGAAAGATTTTGTTTCCAATTTACCAATGATTCAACATAATGAGTGAAATACTGTTGTAAATCAATTGGTACATCTTGACGGAATAAATACAAGTACAAAAACAGGGTGTTTTGAGCGAAATAACGAGATTTAATTCTAACATGACTCATTTTAGTGGAACGAGCAATGGTTTTATCTTCAACTTCAATGATATGACTTGTCAACTTTTGGAAATCTCTTTTAATCAAATAGATTGCAGCTTTTCTATTGGTACGAACAATGTCTGGAAGGAATCTAAGTGGTGACCAATTACGATAATAATGTTCAAATCCATCAGATGCCAATATGATATTTTTAATTAAATTTGAACGTTCAACCCAAAGTCTAATTAATTCACGATCATTGTAAAATGTATCCATCCAATACAATGAAAATCTATCATTTGGTGAAAATGATGCACTAAATACATTGAAATAATTTCTGTAAAACAATATTTTAAATGTTTTATCTCGTTTGACCAATGTTGAAAGTAAATTGATATGAGCACATTTCAAATCGTTTGAAAATCCTTCCGGATTACCATTACCACCATTAAACATTCTATTTAAATATGATGCACCATTAATCAATACTGATGGTTGAACTACATTTGAACCACCTGCACAAGCTAAATTTAATTTATCCTTTTCCGTGTTGAAACTTTTAACTTCTCTCTTATTGTTATAGTATGTTGTATGTTTAATAAATTGATAACCAACTGCTGAATTTGCAAGTGGTGGAATGAAATCTTTATCATTGTAAACTTTAATACTTTCAATTGGTACAGTGTAACGAATATCCTTTTTAAATTGATTCTCTTGAACTAAATCTACCAATGATACTGATACATCATCTTTACCACCATCAATATCGATGTTACAACTAAGTAATTCTTGTGTCAATATTCCCGCTAAAAACTTTGAATTTTCAACGCAGTGCTGTAAAAATTGTAATATTTCCCAATACATTGAAAATGTTTGATTGTTTGTTTTGTTTCGTGGTCTACTTGGATTCTCCAACATGTATGATAATATATATCTAAAAAATAAATGTACTTCTTTTTTAACTTCTTTAAATGTTGATGCATTGAAATTAACACCACCGCTGTTGTTGTTACTATGTTTTGCACAACTATTTTGAAAATTACTTGACCTACATATACATTCTCTATAATTGAATAAATCTTTTTGAGTTTTATGTTTTCTATGTCCACCCATAGTATAACAAAATGGACATAATGGTCCAACTTTACATGTATTACATGTTAAAAATATTTTAAAATCACTTGTTTTTGTTTCTGCAATGTAAAAATTGCTATATTAGATATATACATCATGTTTTTATTATCATTAATAATGTATATAATCTATAACAAATCTTACATACTATATGTACATTTTAATGTTTGTGCAGTATCAAAGTAATCTTCAATTCTAAAATTACATGATTCATAAAATATAGTTTTTAATGCTTCATCAATACTCTTTGAATCTTGTATACATTTATAAATATCTCTAAATTGGAATGAATTATCTATAACAGAGAAATTAATTCCCATTTTTTAAAATTATATAAGATGTGTTTATTGTAGTTGTGTTCTTATTATCTAATTTTAAATGAAATTATTTTTTTTTTTTTTAAATTTTTTTTCTATTTTTTTCGCATTTTTTGTTTTCCAAAACAACTTCATCATTTTTTTATAAAAATTTTTATTTTATATCATCGCCACAGCAACAATACATATAATTTAGTTTTTAATAATATCTCAATTGATACAATGGATTATATTAAAAATAAATTAAAAGAGACAAGGGATGCAATTGATAAAAAAGATTATAAAACAGCATTAGAGAATTGTACTGAAATTGTTCAATATGATGATAAGAATTTTATGATTCATTTATTTTTAGGTGTTTCAAATTTCAATTTAAATAATTTAGCTGCTGCTGAAAAATCATACATTCAATCGGTTAAATTATTACCAACTTCACCAATTCCATTAAGAGTAAGTTATCTAGATTATTATTATTATTTAGTATGTGTTGTATACACCATACATACATATATTAACAAGTCTATCTTTTATGTTCACTCTTTTATTATAGGGATTATTAGAATTATATAATAAAACAAATGAAATTGAAAAGATATCAAATACATTAAAACAGTTAATACCATTAACTACAGATGCAGTTAAAAAGAAAGAACTTGTATTAAAATTAATAGAATGTTCGATTGGATTAAAAGATTATAAAACTACAATTGAATTAATTGAACCAATTTTAAAAGAAGAAGAATCAATAAAAGGTAACATTGGTGACAGGTTAAAGTTATTAGATAGATTTGAAGAAGCATCATTTCAATATTATCAAATTAAATTAAAGAATAGTATCGATGACAAATTACGTGAAAAGAATATACCAATCGTAGACTATTCAAAATCATATGTCATAGGTTCAATTCAACATACACCTGAACAAAAATTAGAAAGAGATAAAATTGAATTTGAAATTAATAAATCATTAGTTAATGAATTTAATGTATGTATCAAGTAATTATAATAGTAATATATATGTTATATGTATATTAATATAGAGCTTTCTTATCCAAACAGTATGATATATATAAAGAATTATTACAAGGGACAACAGAAGGAATATTAAATAATGAAATAATGATTAGAATTTATACACATTATATTCAATTATTAATATTATGTAGAAGATATGGTAATGAAGTTGAACAAATTGAAAAGAGAATTGAAATTAAGGAACAATGTAATAAAATGAATGAAATGTTATCAACACCAGTTTATTCAATGGAAATACTTATAAATTTAATGGAAGAGGAAATTGGTGGTAATGGAGATCAAGATCAATTATATGAATTGATAAATTCAATTTCAAAACAGTTGACATCGAAATACCCAAATAGAGGATTAGGTTGGATTGGTTGTGGATTTTATCAAATTTATAAAATGAAAGATTACACTGAATCAAGTAAGCAGTTAATTGAAAAGGGGTTTTCAAATACCGGTTCAACAGATTCATTATTAGGTTATTTATCATTATCAAAATGGTATTTAGAAGCACAAACAAATCATGAACGTGTTAAAGATATAATTACAAAATCATCAATTGTATTTGAACAAAAACAAAGATTCGTTGGTCAGTTTTTCAATGATATTTACATTGAATTACAAAACATTCTTGTAGAATCATACTGTTTTAATTGTAATTTCGAATTTGCTCAATCTCTTTTACAATCATTAATTAATAAATTCCCAAATCATACATCAAAATTAATATTCTCATTGGCAAAATTATTATTCAATTTTCAACATGACTATATTGGTTCAAAAAGTAATTTTGAAAAGTTATTACAAGACAGTGGTAGTGATGGTACATCATATAAAGTTCAGGCAACAACATACTTACCATGGATTGATGTTAAATTAAAGCTAGACAAGGAGGAATTGGTTGGTAAAAGTTTACAAATGATTAAATCAAGTATTGAAATGAATTGTAATTATTTAAATTTATATGTTCAAGGATTGATTTATATTGAATTGGGTGAAATTGAAAATGCAATTCAATCATTGTTAAAATCTGCAAAGTTAAATTCAAATTATTCAGATACATTTTCAAAATTGGGTACACTTTATAAATCATCGGATAAAGAGAGATCGAAGAAATGTTATCAAAAGAGTTTATCATTGGATATACTTAATGGAGATTCAGGGTATCAACTAGGTGAATATTATGCAATGGCAGGTCAAACATCATTGGTAATGTCATTATATAAAGAGATTACAGATTACTGTTTATCACAAGTTAAAAGGTTTCCAATAAATGTTGTTAAATGTTCATGGGCATTTTATAGACTATCAATTTATCAAATGGATAATAAAGATATACATAGTTCAGTTGTATCATTATTAAATGCAATTAAAGGTGAACCAAACAATGAATGTTATTGGCGTACTTTGGCAGAAGCATATAAAAGACAATTCAAGTATGTTGCATCATTGAAATCATTGAAAAAGGCAGAAGAAATATTAGATAATGAACATCGTATTGCAACTGATATTAATTTTCAAATTGCAACTTTATCAAAAACACTTGGATTATATCAAGATGCTATACTGGAATTTGATCGTGTTTTAGTTGAATTAAAAAACAATGTACCATCACTTAAAGGTAAAGCTGAATGTTTATTACAATTAGCACGTGATCAATTCAAATTTAGAAATTTCCGTCAATCTCTTATCCATTGTCAAGATGCTGAAAATTCAATTAAAACAGCATTAGATCTTGAACCTTCTTTCCACTCACTTTGGAGATTGTATGCCGATATTTCAGGTTTCTTTTTAAATCTTCCTTCTGGTTCAACAGATTCCGAAAGAATTGACCACATTGAAAAATCAAAACAATCTTCAGATGCTTATTTCAATTGTGTTAAAATTCATTCAAATGCTCATTCATTACAAGATTTATCAATTGGTTATTTTAATCAATACATTATATTTAAAAATTATTTAAAGAATGGTAGTCCAGAAACAACAAAAACAACAATTACAATGGAAGACACTGAAAATTTATTAAAATCATCAATTAAATGTATTGTTGAAGCATTGAATCTCTCACCAAATGATTCAATGTTATGGAATTTAATGGGTGTATTATTAATGGATAAATTCCCTGAGCAAAGTCAACATGCATTAATTAGATCAATTCAATTGGATTCATCAAAATCTGAACCATATAATAATTTATCATTGTTATATTTTGAACATGGTTTCCTTCAACAATCAGATCAATCATTAATGATTGCTAAAAACAATAATGTTGATTCAATCATTTCATGGTCATTACAAGGTTTAATTAATGAAGTTAAATCATCATCATTGATTTCAAAAGATTCAAAAGATTTAAAAGATTTAAATACTGGTAGAGAAGATTATAATTATATTGATAATGCATTAGAATCATCACCAATTGGTCAAGGTTTATTAGGATATGGTATAACATCATTATTAGAAGGGTATACTGAAACTGGTTATTCTGTATTATATAAATATGTTGAATTAAATCCAAATTCAATTGAAGCAAATAATTCATTGGGTTTAGTTTACAGTCATCAAAATGATTTCAACAATTCTGAAAAGTATTTCAAATCTGCTTTAAATTTATTAAAACAACAAAAAGTTGATGAATCAAATGATGGTAGTGGTAATATTAAATTTACAAATGAATCAACAAATTGTTCAATTGGTTCAATTTTATTCAATTGTAAACCAATTACAGTTGATGAAAGTGATGTAGTTATATTCTCAAATGATGAAAAAATCAAATATGTTTGTATTAATTTATCAAGAACTCAATATTATCAAAGTAAATTTGAAGATGCATTAGAAACAATTAAACCATATTTAACCACCGGTAGTACAACCGACTCATCATCGTCATCATCAATTTCGAATAGTATTTTGTGGGAATTAGCAAGTTTAATTTATTGTAAATTAAATAAATTGGATCAATCAATTGATTCAATAAAGAAATCAATTTCACAAATTACTGTAAAATCAAAATCAAATGATGAAAGAAAACAAAATTTATTATTAACAATGGCAAAAATTCAATATTCATCAGGAAAGAAAACGATCACAACAACCATTGACTCAAAATTATTGGATACAATTGTAAAAATATTGGAAACTTCAATTTCAATTGATAATAAATTTTATAAAGCATGGTATTATTTATCAGCAGTTTATATTGATTGTGGAAAGAATGAATTGGCAAAGAAATTGCTATTGAAATTACAAAGTACAGTTGAATGTTTGGAAGTTACAAGTTATTTATTATTATCAAAAATTGAAATACTAAATGGTAATATTGATGGTGCAAGAAAACAATTACAAAAAGCAGTTCATTTATTCCCATTGGAACCAATTACATGGACTAGTTTAGCAGAATTGGAATTACAATATTATAGCGATAAAGATCCTTCAACATTACCATTATCATTGTTGGGTCATTCATTGAATAATAAATCAACTCAGCAAAAAGAGTACTCTGGTATGGGTCAATTAAGTATTGGTCCTGATCATAAAGTATTGGTTGGTCCATCGGTTAAAGATTTACAAATATTGGCAAAAGCAAATTTATCAGATCAACAATCACCTTGGACAAAATGTTTAGATGGTGCAATCGTTATAATTAAACGTATAATTCATTCAAATCCATTAGATCGTTCAATTGAAAATTGGATTCATCTTCAAAATTTATTATATTGGCGTTCATTATATACAAATGATACTGATGATTGGGAAGCTACAAAATCAACTTGGTCAATTATTTCAAATAAATTATCAAAAAACCAACATGATAATCAAATTGATCAACCATCATTTAAATTCCAACAAACTTTAATTCAATTAGAATACAAATTAGCACTTGAAACAAATTCAACCGATGAAATTGTATCATTTAAAAAATTACTTGCTGATGAAAGAAATCAAAAAGATATCAAAGATTCAAATGAAAAACAATCAATTCTTTTATCATTAGAATCAAAATTATTATTAAAACAAGGTAATGGTAGTGGTGACAGTAAAACAAATGCATTATCAATTTACAAACAAGCATTAAAATTAGATCCAACTTCAATTTCAATTTATCATAATATGAGTGACATTTATGAATCAAATGATCAATTTGAAATTTCATTATTATGTTTAAATAGAGCATTATCAATTAACAATAGTAGTACTAGTAATAGTAGTGGTACCAGTAATAATGGATTATATTTAACAACATTATCAAAAATAATTAGAATTTATTGTTTACAAAAGAAATTTAAAGATGCATTGAAATTATTAGATGAATCAATTAATAGTAATCCATTAATTTCAGATAATTCAACAATTAAATTATTAAAAGGTATTTTGATTGTTGGTTCAAGTAAATTAACAAATAGTAATTTAAAACAATTTACAAATGATATGAAAACTGCTTTATCATTATTAGAAGATTCAATTAGTGAAAATTCAAAACTATCATTATCAAATTTTTATTCTGCTGTAGTTCAATTCAATTTAAAGAATTTTACAAACTCTGAATCATTATTACAAAAAGAATTATCAATAACTCCTTCATTATCACCACAAATTAATTCTTTACAAGAAAAGATTAAACAATTTACAAAATAAAAATAAAAATAAACAAAAATAAAAATAAATAATAGGAACGTGTGTGGGTTATACTTTATTTTTTATTGAATTGTAAAAATTAAAGTGGTTTATTTAATTATAAAAATAAAATAAAATCTATTATTATTTTTATAAGACACGAACACAATGAAAATAAATTTTATAATGTCATTATTTGTGATATTAATAATTAAAATTACAATTATAGAATGTGTTGAATATAAATATTATGGTTTAAGAAGTGATGATAGAGAATGTGGTAGTAATGAAATTTCACATATGAATTGTGGTGGATATTTTATAAAAGAATTAAATACTGGTAAAGATGAAATGGAAATTTATATATCTGGTATTGGCCAACAAGATGATATTGGTATAATAAGTGAAAATAAAATAAGAAATGCACCACCATATCATATTATATTTAGAGGTATTTTGAAACCAGATCAAGATAATAAAGAATTATATGAAGCAGAAGCATTTAGTTTATATAGATTATTACCAATACCAGATCAAGAATTTAAATTGACAAATGATACTCAATTCTATACATTAGGTCACCCTCATAATTTAAATGTACCTTCATTACCATCAAATGAAAGAACTAAATTTAATTCATTATCAAATGGGTATAATAAACATGTTGTTAACGTTCAAACAAATTGGTTAGAATATTTAATTAATACTGGTAATTCTGTATTTACAATTAAATCAAAAACATTAATTAATCAAAAAGATATGGCAACAACAACAGTTGCACAAAAACCACATTATAAATATGAAATTGAATATGTTTTCATTAGTTTAATTAACTCAAATAATTGTCCAAAAAGAATTCAAGATATTAGATGTGTACAAGGTTTATCTGCAACATATGTTAGAAATTTTAATCATTGTTATATATTTTTTGAATGTGCTCCAAAAGAACCTGAGCAATGTACAGAAATTATTAAACCACAATGTCCACCTGGTTATAATATAACTTCAATTCCATCTTATCCATATGGTTGTTTAACTCATTATTGTGATCCTTCATTTTTATTTTTAAAAAATTATTAATAAACAAACATGTACTTATTTAATTTTATTTAATAATTGTTCAATTTGTAAATGTTGATTTAAATTTGATAATTTAATACATGTTGATAATAAATTTGGGTTGTTGATATTATTGATATATAAACTTGGATAATCTGATTTAATAAATGTAAATATTTGTAATTGACCTGAAAATGATGCATAAACATAAAGTATATTTAAACGTTTAATATATTTACTTGAAATTTGTTTATGTATTGAATGATCTGAATAATAATTTAATAATATTTTTGATAAACCATCAATGTCACCAGATATACCAATTTTTGAGAATAATAATTTACAGTTTTTAAAAAAGTATAATGGTTGAATTGTTTTATCATCAACATCACCCCCACTAGTACAATTGAATAAAGATTGATAATTACTTGAATAATAAAAGTATAGTAATAACCTTTCTGCAGATTTAATGTAAATTTTTTTGTTTAATGGTACCATTGTAGTTTGTTTATATACATTTAAATGGAAAAACCTTGATATTATAAAATAATTAAATTCATTAAATGGAATTTTAATTGGGTTTTCAAAATAATCCAATTGATTGCATGGTGGTATATATTGAATAAATAAATCTGTTTCTTTAAATGTTGATATATTGTCATAAAGGTAATGAACTTTTTCAATGTCTGGAAATGATTGGATATCATAATATATATTTCTATTACCAAATAAAAATGATTTATATTGATCTGGATAATGAACTTTAATGATTTTTAATAAATTTGGGTTACATTTTGTAAAATGCAATTGTTTTGTAATTACTTGTTCAAAATGAGTTTGTAAAAAATCAAAAACTTGTATTGATTTAACATTTTCTAAAATTAATTGACTACTTTTGAAATAGTGTATATAGGTTTCTAATGGTAAAAATGATTTGTAAATGAATTGTAAACAATTTAAATCATCTTGATTAATGAAAAGATGAAATAAATTCATTAATGTTTGAGTGTGACCTTCATAACGTGGTTTTGTATCAATGTATTCCAATAGTATTTCAAGATAACCCAATTTAATTTCTGTACTTTTACAATATTTAAATAATGATATTGTTAATTCTTCACTTGAAAAAAATGGTAATAGTGCACCATCAATACCCGATAGTGTTGTTTCTCTATTTGTAAATAATTTATAAAAATAAAAACCACTAAAATAACCAACATTTATATTTATAAATGGAAATATAACTAGTATTAATTTTAAAATTAATTGATAATACGGGAATGTACTATTAATTTGTTCCAATGTTGTTTTTAATTGTTGTTGATTAAATTTATTTTTAATTTCATATATTTCTTCAATTGATATTGAAATGTTTGAATCAAATGATATATGTTTATTTGGACGGTTGTTTTGAAAAAACAATGTTCTATGTTTATAAAAACCTGATAATGCATTGCTTGAATAAATTACTGATATTGATGAATTTATTAAATCCATTAAACTGCAATTCCATATATCATTATTTTTGAAAATATAAATTAAATTACTACATTTTGGTTCATTCCATTGTTTAATTTTTGCAACGTTGTATAAAAATTGAATTTTAGGATTTACGATTTGAAATTCAATATAATGAAATATACTTTTATTTGCAGCGGTAGTTGGTTTTATATCTTTTTTAATTAATGACCAAAATTCAATTGGATTAATTTTAATTTTCTTAGATTTACCAATACAAACATAATTTTGATAAATATATTCTGCCACACTAAATGAATTAAATTTGAATGATAATAATAAATGATATTCTTTAATTTGTAATTTATATTCGTTTATTAAAACTACTAGACCACCAATACAATTATTTTCAATTAAATTTTCTACTAGTATTTTAATTTTTTCATTTAAATCTTGTTTAAAGTAAATTGGGTAATATTTAAACAAGTTTGAATAAAAGTGTTGATCTTCTATTTCACCAATTGATGAGAATATTTTATTTTTACAACGATATGCAAATAATTTTGAATGATCATTCAATTTTATTATTGGTAAAGTTTGTTTTGGAAAATTACCAAATTCACATGTATATGAATGTTGATCTCCAAATACCAGATATTCACCTCTTGATACTTTCATTTTTAATAAATTTATATACCCATTATCAATCATGAATGATACATTTATAATTTGATCATAATTGAATTTTCTAAATTTAAATGAACCATATAAATTTGAAAATATTTTTTTATTTATCACCACATTTTTAAATACTTTCCAAAACAGTATTTCATTTTGATCATTCATTTTTACCAGTGCTATATAAACAGTTTATATATTATTTATGTTGTGTGTATCATGCTCTAACTTTTTTAAAAAAAAATTAAAAAAAATAAAAAAAAAAAAAAAGATATTTTTGTCAACCAAAAAACAATCAACCTAAGGTGATAATCAATTATATAATTTATATATTTTCAACAAGATAATAATAACCAAATTCTTGTGATTTAAAAAAAAATATCATATTTCAAATTGTGACAAGAAAATAAAACCATGTAGTTTGTGAAATATGTGTTGATAAATGAAATATTGCAAAGTTTATGTCATATGATACGATTTCATATCAAAAAAATTATCTAGATTAATATTTTTGAAAAATCCCAATCATGATTTTTATTTGTAAATTTGTTATTTTTAGGCCAATTAATCGTTGATTAACAATAAAATTTCTTTTCATCATGTCAAACCCATTCTTAGAATTTAAAAGCTGTCCCAATAAATTTTCAAAAAAAGAAATAAAATCTCACTCTTTAATCAATATGCATACAAAACAGTTGGTTGTTGTTTTTATTTATGTATTTTACTACACACAAAAACAATATTTTCTTTTTCATTAATGTAAATAATTGGTATTATTTGGTGTTGAAGTTTTATAAAAGTCAGTGTGTATACGAACCATCAATTGTCAAATAAAAATTTTGTTTTTTTGCCAACGCAAAAAAAAATTGACAACCGACATAAAAAAAATTGAAAAAAACGATAAAAATAATTTCGGCAATAAAATAAATATCAGTTTTACGTCAACTTCATACATTATCTAAAAATACATTATACAGATTATAACGCAAAAAACACCAACATTGATTCTATAGATCAATCAAAGAATTTTAATAATAGAATACAATTTTTTTGTTTTGCCAATTTGTGTATGTAATGTTGTTGATATATTTTATCCTTTTTAATTAAAATTAAATTGTAATTTAGATTCGGTGATATTAAATGAGATTGAGAAATAAATTTGCACAAAAATCAACTTTTCAATCAATTGTTTGGTACAATACAAAATAATCATATTTTTTTATATGTAAAAGCTCTTCTGTGCCATACAAATTTCATATCTTTTTTCGAAACTCATATCTGGTTTATTATGTACAATATGAGTTTTGAAAAAAAAATAAAAAAGTTATTTTTAAAAAGTTTACAAAATTTCCAACTGATTCAAATTACACAAAAAAAATATCTTTTCTGTCTATATATCAAATCAAATGTTTTGAAATTTATCGTTTTAAGTGGTTGTTTACCAATCAAAGCGTTTAAACTGATTTATTTTTATTTTTTTTTATTTTTTCATATTTAAAAAGTTTATTTTTTTTTTTTCTAATCAATCAACGTATTCGAAAAAAAAAGACAATCGAGTGTCAAAAAAAAAAAAGCAAACAAAAACATCATTTATATACATAAAAATACATAAACATACACATAATCACATTCACACAAATAAATATTTTTCTATTTTTATATATATATTTTTTTATTTTTCAAAGAATCTGACAGAATCTTTTTAATTGTTTTTTTAAAATGTCATCAATTAAATCTAGTTCTAAATCATCAGATGGAGGTTCTTCAATGAGTCTTATCCTTGGGTTCTCTCGTTCAATGGAAAAAGGTAATTGTCTCTTACATACATTCATACATTAAATAAATAAATTTAATACTAATATACATTTTTATTTTTAAACTATTACAGCATCATTCGGTGTATTATATGCAATGATAAAAGGAAATACATTTCCAAAGATATTGACAATTTTATCTTTATTAATTGAATTTTGTCGTATGTATAATTTATTTTTTATTTGTTGTGTATGTCTTGACCAAAAAAAAAGAAATCAACTTCAGATATTTTTTTATTTTTTTTGGTCACAAAGTCATTTTTTTTTTCATTTTTTTATTTTTTTATTTTTCAAATAATAACATATATTCGTGTATGTATTCATTGTGACAAAATGACTAATATCAATCCAATTTAATAATTAGAATTATCATCATTTGGATTTAAACATCAATATCCATGGGGTGGAGAAGCAGGATACTATTTAAAAAAGATTATGTCACCAGTTAATTCACCATCAAATGTATTGGGGTATACTGGTTTCCAAATTTTATTCTGGATTGTTGTTGGGTTATTGTGTTTAGGTTTTTTAAATATATGGTATGTCGCTTATCAATTTTATCGTAATAAAATTGCAAATATTTGGATCATTCGTACTTTACGTTGGTTTGTAAGTTTTTCTGTAGCCGTTTTATTCATTCCAATCATTTCCTTGCTTTTAATTGGTCTTGATTGTACTTATGATGATGGTACTGCTTATCTCCGTGATTTCGATTCAATGTATTGTTTCAAAGGTGCAAATTTATCCATTGCTGTTGTCTCTATTCTTTTAATCATTCTTTTCAGTATGGTTGCTTTCACTTCAAGTGCAACATACTATGAATATGATACAAATATTAAATCAAGATTTGCTAAACCACATGCAAGAGTAAGTAATACCTATCACTAGTAGTAGAAATCATTACCATACCATACCATATCATATGATATTAATATTTAATACTTTACTATAAAACTAGTTTGACGTTACAATTTTATTTGTTAAATTTGTATTTGCATTTTTAAATTCATTAGTAAATTTTGTACCATGGTTAACATCAATTGTATTTTTTGTATTGATGTTGGTATTGACAGTTGGATCAATTGTTATATTACCATATAACAATCAAAGATTAAATCAAGTTAAAAGCGGTTTCTATGTGACAGTGTTATTCATTTCATTAATGGCAATTATTACATTGGCAATTGATGATGCTACATCAGCAGCAACATGTTATATTACAATTGTTGGTGTATTTGCTGCATTCCCTGTTGGTTATTTCTTAAATAGAGCATACTATAAATGGTTATGTGGTAAAATATCTGGTATTCAAATTTTAAATAATTCAGTATCAATGGATCGTTTAAACGTTGAAAGTAAAAAACAATCTGGTAAACGTAATAGTTTTGAACAAGAAATTAATCCACCAGCAGGTTCAAAGGTAACATGGGGTAAACAACCAATTACATTAGGTAGTAAAAGACAAATCCTTTTCCCATTTTTTGCAAATAGATTTGTATTTTCATTTTTCGTTGAAATTATGGCAAGAACATTACTAAGAGAAAGTAATGAAGGTGTATCAACAAGTTCAGCAGAATCGATTGAGCGTGCAAATAATTTATATCAATGTGGTCTTCAATATTTCCCAAATTCTGATATTCTTTGGATGGCATATTGTAATTTCTTATTTACAGTTAGAAAAGATCGTCATATTGGTTATGCAGCATTAGAAAAACTTAGAAGAATGAAACCATCATTTGATGTACGTTTCTTTATTTATCAACGTGATAAAGAAAGAGAACAAATTATGGATTCTGATTTACGTGGTCCTGAACATAATGGTAAAATTCAAGATTTCGTTTCATACATGGAATTTAAGAAACTATATTATGGTGCTAAAAGACATCATGTTAAATGTTTATCATACATTAAAAGATTCTGGGGTCATTTATTACATGAAACAGTTGATCTTCATCGTTTATCAGATTTATCAGGTCGTATTGCAACCACCGAAAACAAAGCAAATGAAAGTTATGAACGTTTACTTGCATTAAATCCAAATTCAGTTAGAGTATTGCGTGATTATTCACAATTCCTTGAAGAAGTTGTTAAAGATAGAGATTCATCATTTAGATTACAAAAGAAAGCAGAAGCAATTGAAGAAATTATGAGTAAAAGTCAAACATCAGATTTCAAAATTAGTGATATTAAAACATTGGATGGTGATGATTCAGATAATGAAGTTGAACAAATATTAAAAAGTGAACCAAATGCAATTCAATTAGCTAAAATTGATGCAGATATTGAAAAATCACACAACTCAAGAAGTGGTGGTTCACAAAAATCCAAAGATGATTCATCAGAATCAAGTTCATCATCAAAAGGTAGAAAAGATAAATACAGAGAATTCCAACAATCAAATGCAATTAACAAGCTTTCATGGTTAATGATTGCAACAACTGCATGTTGTATTATCTTTTTAATTGTTGTATTGGTTGTATTTAGAGGTCTTGCTGTTAAACATTCAAATTCATATCAAGGTATTTTATCAATTACTGATTGTGCAACTGAAGCTGTTACAATTGGTTTAAATTTATCTGCAATGCAAGCATATGCACTTAGTGGTACTACAGAAACTGTTAGAGCAGAAGTTGAAAAAAGAAGAGCACAAAATGTTAGATCCCTTACAATTATGAAGAATATTCACGATAGTATTTATTGGGGTGAAGGTTCACCAGTATCATATGTTGGTGATAATTTATCAATATTAAAATCTAGAAACGGTTATGACGTATTTGATATTGGTTCAGAAGTATTCACATTTGATCAATTTAATCGTTCAAGTACACTTTTGGATAATAAAAAAATGGTTGAACTTTACAATGAACCATCTGTAAATATGACAATTTTAATTGCCCCAACTGCAAATCAAACTGAAGTTAAATATTATTCACAAACATACAATGCATGGAAAGCTGGTAATGCATATATTGAAAGTGCAATCATTGCAAATCAATTATCATTTGATCATTTTAGAACAAACGCAAGTGAAAGTCAAGAATTTAAATTTGTAATTTTAAATGCTCCAATTGTTATGCCAGATATTTTCGATAAAATTCAAATGGCCTACATTGATTCATTGGTTGAAGATATTATGTACACATTAAATTCAATTATGTATACATGGTTGGGTATTTTCTGTTTCCTTGTTTTGTTGGGTGCTGTTTTATTCCGTCCAATTGTAACTAAAATTTCACGTGAAAAGATTCGTACATTAGTATTGTTTTCATTGGCACCAAGAGATGTTGTAATTAGATTGTCAACAAAAAAAATTAAAATGGTTTCATTAGATAGTGGTAGTGAACGTGAAAATTTATTTGATACTACAGATGATGATCATGAAGACCATCATTTAGATGATGGTGAAAAAAAGAAAAATGATGATGCAAGTGTTCATACTGATCCAACTGGTGGTTCCATTTCTTCAACAAATAGTGGTACAAAATCTGATAATGAAAATGGTGGTGAAAGTAGTATTGTTGTTGGTAACAGTAATGACAATATCAACAATTCACCATTACAGTTTAGAGATCGTCGTCCATTAATGGATTCAACTAGTGTAATTAACTCAACAACATCAAATAGATCAAGAGTACATATTGAACAACCAATTGATTCAACTACAACAACTAAGGAGAGAAAAGATTCCGATGCAATTAGAGCATCATTAGCAGCAAGTCCAAAATATGGTTGGGATGGTGTTAGTAAAAGAAATTTAAATAAGAAATCATTGAGAACAATTTTAAATCGTTTACATTGGTCATATGTTGGTGCAATCTTTTTATTATTTGGTTTTATTACAATGGGTATTTGGGTATCATTTACAGTAATTTTCGAAAATTCGCAATCTGGTTATACATTGGCACAAAGTTGTGCAAGAGCATTGGATGCACGTGTTGTAAATTATTTCGTAGCTGAAATTTATACATTTGATGATGATACAAATCCACAAGATATGGTTGATGCAATTGCTGAATTACAAAGAAATCATCAAGCATTACCATACATTGAAGAAGTTAGACCATTAATGGAAGGTGAAGTTAAATGTTGGGCATTAGATCCATCTGAATGTTTCCCTGAAAATTCAACATACTATTATGATGTTAGTCAAGGATTGGATTGGGTAATGGATAGATTCTCAAAGGCTTCAATATCATTGGCATACACTAATGCATCAGCTCTCTATGAAAGTCCTGATTTAGCATGGTTTTTAGCAGTTGGTGCAGATTATACATATCAAGCTCTTGATACTGCAACTTTTATTTATTATAACAAATTTCAACATTTAATCAATTGGGCTACCACTGTTTTAACAGCAATTCTTGCAGTTAGTTGTGTTATCCTTTTGTTGGTTCATGTCATATTATTTAGACCATTTATGAATCATCTTAGAATTCAACATATTCATACATTAGCATTACTTCGTTTAGCTCCTGATGATATTAGATTTATGGAAGTCAGTGATAAAGTAATTGATGAAGATTAAATCAATCATTCAATCAATCAAAAAAAAAAAACCGAATATAATTAAAAACAAACACATAAAAAAAAAAAAAATCATATAATATAATAATAACTTTTTTGTAGAATTTCAAAAGCTATAAAATGTAAATAATTTAGCGATAAATAAAAATATAAAATATCCTTATGTATATAAAATATAAATATAAATATTACTCTTGTGTATCTTTTGTTTAATTTATTTAATTGAAATTAATTAATTTTTGGTTGTTTACATGTTGGAATAAATTTACAACAAAATTGATTAAATTTGCTAGTACATTTCTTTGGGTGATATTTTGGATTTTCAATCATGTAACATGACATACCTTGAGATTGACAATTTAAATCTAAACAATCAAGACATTGATAATCTTTTAGTACACATTCTGCATTATTATTAATAACTTGGCATTCTAAACCTTTTTGACAATGATGGTTAAAACATAAATTAATAACACCTTCAATACTGCCACCACCGCCACTGCCACTAGTACTATGACTTGATTCACTTGGATAGCTTGATTCACTTGGATAGCTTGAATCACTTGAATCTTCACTATTGCTACCTAAACCACCTACATCAGTTGGTGGAAATGTTGAATATGTTATACCACTTTCAGTATAATGTCCTGATGTTACAGTTGGTGGACCTATTGGAAAACCAATTGGACTTCTAGAACAACCTTCAATTGGACTATTTAAACAACCAAATCTTGTACATTCATCAATAGTACCTATTATTCAATTGTAAAATATAACTTTTGTAAATATAAAACAATTATAATTGAAATATATATTATACAATCTCTAAAGTATACATACATGGATCATAATCATTACATGTTTCAGTGGCTTGAATACAAGTTTTTCCATCTTCTGAACATTCAATTAGATCACATGGTAAACTTTTAAAACATGCTGTGAATTCACAATTGGTACAATTTAAAAGAGGAGTATTTAAACAAACACCATCACCAACACAAGTATCTACTGTACAATGATCATTATCATCACATGAAAGTGGAACCTAACAAAAAAAAAAAAGAATTTAAAATTTTAAAATATATTTTAATACATTGCCTTCTTTTGAATAATAAATATAAAAGTAATAGCAAATACGTACATTTATACAACTATCACCTGTTTGAGAACATTTTTGTTGATTACCTAATTAAATAAAATTTTAATTTTAGTAAAAAAAAAAGTATAAAAACAATTTGTTTTTAAAATCATTACTTACAACTATCAGTAGTAATACAAGCAATTCCATTTGTACAATTTAAACAATTTTCAATGATTGAACTTGAACAAGTTCCATCTACTGGGTTACATTCATTTGCAGTACAATAATTTCCATCAAAACAATCCTTTATAGAATCTATACAACTATCACCAGACTCACTACATATTCGAGGTCTACAATGGTTACTTGTTAAACATCCAAAACCGGTCGTTGCACATTCTTGACAATTTGCAATTGGTGTAAGAATACATGTACCTGATGGTGATACACATTCGCTTGTTGTACAAAAAGTACCTATAATTTTAAAAAAGTTTTAATAAGTACTAAATCATCATTTCCAAACAATCAATCATAATTAATTATGTACTTACCATCACTACAATTCTTTACATCCTGTTGACATCCATCACCCGCTGCATTACAAACAAGTGGATTACCTATTTGAAATTTAAAATAATTAAATTTAGTAAATCATAACCATAAAATTAAAATAATAATTTTGAAATTTCTTACATAAATCAATTGACACACAACCAATATCTACTTGAGAACAAGTTTGACAATTTTCAATGGTAGTATGTGAACATGCACCATTTTCACCTATTATATAATAAACAAATTATATTAGTATTGAAATAAACTAGGAGTTTATTTTTGAAAATATAATAATAATAAATAAATAATACATACAAGCATCAAAAGTACATCCATCACCGTCTGAACAATCATTTGTTGTATTACCACATACACCTGAGTTGCATACTTTAGGATAACAAATATCTGTTGTAATGCATCCATTATTAGTACCACATTCAATACAATCTTTTCTTGGTTCATTTTCACAAACACCAGTTGGAGAAATACCTATTTGGAATAAAAAATTAATATTTTAAAATTGATAAATAAAAATAAAGTTACTACTTACAAAGATCATTTGTACCTATAATAATGATGATAACGAATATTAATATCAAATTTCTTTAGATATCAACTTGGTATTAGTTATAAATTAAATAAACTTACAAAACAAATTATCATCACATGATTTAATTTCATCAATGCAAGATGTACCATTTAAACAAATCTTTGGAGAGCATTCATCAATCGTGATACAATTAATATTTTTACACTCTTGGCAAAATGGTATAGGAGTATTTATACATAAACCATTTGTAATGTCACCTAAAATATATTAGGTGGAAATTAGTAAAGTGGAAATAAAGTTTGTAATGATTCCCGATAATACATACAAGTATCAATAGTACCTAAAATTATATAAAAGATAAAATATATTAGTATACTAATATATATATATATTAGTCAAATTAAATGAATTTCGAGTACTTACAATCATCATTGTTTGAACAATTCTTTGGAGTGAGTATACAAGTACCAGATGGTGATGAACAACTTGGAATATTACATGGATTATCATCATCACAATCCTTTGTAACTATTGTGCATCCATCACCCGATGCATTACAAACAAGTGGATTACCTATGTATATCATTTATAGTTTATAGATCAATTGGATTTTAGAATAATTATAATTGAAATATTAATTATGGTAACAAGTGATTAAACTTACAGAAATCTTGAGTAACGCAACGTGTCGATGCACAAGTAATACAGTTATCAATTCTTTCATGTATACATACACCATTTTCACCTAAAGTAAATAATTTAAGAAATTAGTACTACAAATATTGAATTAAAATAAATAATAAATTATATACATACAAGAATCAATTGTACCTATGAAAATGAAATTATAATAATAATAATTAGTAAATCAATAGAAATATACATTCATTTTTAAATACATACAATAATTTCCATTATCACATTGTTTTGGTGATTCAACACATTGAGTACTATTATCAGTTGGACATGATAATGGTGTACATAAATCAGTTGTAGTACATGCTTTTTGAATTTCTGGACACTCTATACAATTTGGAATTTCTTCATAGTAGCAAACCTAAAATAAAGAAATGAAATACTTAGTATAATAATAATTTGATAATCACCAAAAAGTAATAATAAATATAAATTAAATACCCCATCAAAACATGAATCCACAGTACAATAATTATTATCATCGCAAACCTTTCTAATTACTTCACATCCATCACCTGCTGCATTACAAACAAGTTGATTACCTATTTGAAATATAAAGTTTTTGGTTTTAGTAGTAGTATAATAAATAATAGTTTTCAACTTTTTAATTCATACATTGATCAATTGTAGTACACCCAAGTGTATTACATGGTATACAATTGGGAATAGTATTATGTTGACACATATTTGAAGTTGAATTACATATACTATTTGTACAGAAATCACCATCATCACATTCTCTTGGACGAGTTATACATCCAGTACCATTTACACAAAAAGTTTCAACACAAGGTTTTGTTGTTGTACATCTTGGAATTGGTTTAACACAAACATCATTTTGACAAGTTGCTTCAATACACTGTTTAACATATTCTGGATTCCTATCACAATTCTTTTCATTGCAACATGATGTACCATCACCATTACAAACACCACACACATCATATTTTCTTTTTCAAGGATAAAAGAAATAAAAAAAGTAGTTAGTATAAAATATAAACAACTTTTTGATTACAATATTGTTTTTTTGGTTAATACATACTGACATTTAAATACAAGAGATGTTGAAATTTTAATTGTTGAATCAATTGATTTACGTTCACAATAAAAAAAACTAAATGGGTATGTATTACCCTCTGTTAATCCAAGTGCATCTAAATTAACTGAACCAGATGCCGCTTCGTGTAAACCACCAAGATCAACTACTAACTTTTTATTTATAAATACCCAAACATCATCATCACCCTATTTGATTAATAAATAATTAAAAAAAGAAAAGGGGATATATTAGCATTTTATGAAATAAAACAATAACTATCAAGAATACCACTTCTATCACTTACTCTAAAATCAAAAATGTCACCTTTTTTATATGTAAAGTCAACAGAAGTTTGTAAACAATAATGATAATTATGAACTATACCACCTCTACCTTTGTATAATCGTTCATTTGGATATTTTGACTGGTGAAGTAAAAATATATAATTAATATAGAGTATTTCATTATTAATAATAATATTATTGGGGTTAATTACCTTATCATCAAACCCTTCACCATCAATTGCAAAGTAGTTATCATTTTCATAAACGTAAAGACCAGTTTGTGGATCTAACGTAAGGATCAAATCTTTTTTAATTGGGATATTAACTCCTGGTACATTATGGAACCATGATTGAAATGTAGTTTGACTATGAATATTTCCTGATTCACTATCACCACAACCTTTAATAATTATTTAATTTTAGTAGTTATAATTAATATTTTAATTTTTATTTTATTTTTATTTTTATAAAAATAATTTTAAAACATACAATACACAGGAGTACCGTCATCACCTAAATCTTCTTTAACTAAACCTGTTTGTAATCCTAATGCACGCTTTATTTCAAAATCTGGATTTTTAGATGGATGATTACTTTTTTGAATAAATTAATATAATTGTTAAAAATTAATATAATTTATTTTACGTACTCATAGATTAATGCTTTTAAAGTAATACCTTTTAAATAAAAATTAAATATATTAGTATATGTAGTTTCTTGATTAAATTATAAATAACCATATACAATACTTTTTGAATTTATTTTTCCCACTATGAGGATTAAAGAAAATAGAAATATTATAAACCTATTTATTTTCATTTTCTTTATGGTGTAGATATAATCGTATTAATAAAAATAATAATAAAAAAAGTGTGAGTGATATAAAAATAAATAATTATAATTATTTTCATAATATTAAAAAATATTCATTCCAACAAAATCACAGTGTTAAATAGGGTGTGTTTATTTCATTTTTTCCACGTGGATCTAGATCACGTAGATTTATTTACTAATAAAAAACATGGCATTTTTTAACACACATCAAATTATCATTTCAAATTGTATGCATATGATATCACATGTTATAACAGTTTAAATTTTTTTTTTTTTTTTTTTTTTTTTTTTTTTTTTTTTTTTTTTAAATTAAAATTTTCGCGTTTTACTTTTTTTTACAATAAATAAATGTGTATATATTTTTTATGTGTGGGTGAATAACAACTAATGATTAACTCATTTAAAAATATAATATTAAAATCATGTCATTCTCCATTATTTTCAACCAAATTATTGTCTAAACATAATAATAGTAATAATAGATTAATATATAAATATTATTGTAATAATAATAATGATAACGAATCAACAACATCATCAATATTAGAAATTTCATATAAAGAAAAAGAAATTAAACGTATTATAAATTTATTAGAGAATAGTCAATTTCACAAAAATAATTTATTGAAATTATCAAAATTTAATGAAATGGGTATACAAGATAAAATTACAAATGGTGAACAAATGAATGGTGGTGCAGTTGATACAGCAAAACAAATTAAAGAATACTATTCAACACAACAATCAATTAATCAAATGACCGCATTATCAAAAGAATATAATGATTATTTGGAAATTGCTGAAATGTCAAAAATTGAAAATGATACTGAAATGCACTCGGAGAGTGTATCTCTATTACATTCATTATATGGTAATTGTAGTGAACTGGAAATAAATGCATTAATGAATGGACAAGAAGATCATAAAGGTTGTTTCATTGAAATTCAATCTGGTGTAGGTGGAAATGATTCAATGGATTGGACAAAAATATTATTTAATATGTATTGTAAATGGGCAAATCGTAAAGGATTTCAAGTGGAAGTAATTGATACAACACCGGGTGAATTTGGATACAGACGTGCAACATTAAAAGTAGATATTGGTAATGGTGATAGTGCTTCAAATGCATTTGGTTGGATGAGAACTGAAATGGGTATTCACAAATTAATTCGTATATCTCCATTTGACAGTAGTGGTAAAAGACATACTTCGTTCAGTTCAGTTGTGGTTTATCCAATTGCTGATGACTCAATCATCGTTGATATGAATCCAAAAGATTTAATCATTGAAACTGCAAAATCATCAGGTCCAGGTGGTCAACATGTAAACACTACAGAATCTGCTGTTCGTATAACTCATATACCAACTGGTTTATCTGTGTTTTCTTGTAATGAACGTTCACAACATCAAAATAAAACAAGTGGTCTTGCATTGTTAAAATCAAAAATTTATACATTAGAACTGAAAAAAAGAATGGAATTGGAAAAATCATTCCGTGATGATCTAGGTAAAAATGGTTGGGGTAGTGATAGTATCGTTAGAACATATACAATGCATCCACAAGAAAGAGTTAAAGATCAAAGAACTGGTGAAGAAGTTTTACAAATTTCAAAAATTTTAGATGGTGAAGAAGAATTAGATTATATGATAAAGAAAGCTTTATCAAACTAATAATAAACAGTACAAATTATTATAATTGATTTCGTGAATAGTAATTTTTTTCGTAGTGGGAGTTTCTGTAATATGTTTTTGTTATAATAATGATTCACACCCACAAATTTCACAAACCACAATATTCTTTCCAAACAACTAAAAATATCTTTTTTCTTTTTTTTTTTTTCGTTTCATTTTAAAATAGTGGTGACAGTGTTAAATGAAAAAACTCAAAAATCCCAAATCTGTTGAAATCACATGATATTTTTGATCAAAATTAATATCCACCAATTATTTTTATTATTTTATTTTGAAAAGATTGATAGACACAAATCCTTTTGGTAATGTCAAACATAGGAATGGTTGGGCATAACAGTGACTGTTATAACATAACACCAGTTCATTAAATAATGTTGGTTGATAGATTACGATTGTTGATTAACACAATCAAAATAACATCTTATTTTGATCATACCATTCATTGAAATTATTTTAATTAATTAATAAAAAAAAATAAAAAACTTGTCCCAAATCTAGATCTTTGCATAACCATATTATCATTTTGGTTTTATGCATTAAAGTGTCATATATACAACAAACAATAAAATGACAACGATAAATAACCTATATAATGTAAATGATTTCACGTGACCAAAATTATTTTTTTTTTTGATATTTTATACCATCAATAAAAACTATTGGATGAAATTAATTAAAAATATCTATTAAAAATGTCTTTACGGTTATGAAAAAGTAAAATTGATTTTTATTTTATTTTTTTTCATGAATTTTCAATCATAGTATAATATGGTGTTCGGTGGTAGTTTTTTTTAGATATTTTGACGAATTTGTATTTGTGAACGTATTTATAAATACATTTTATGATTACTTTTTTAAAATAAAATAAATTACTTTTTTTTTTTACATTTTTTCACCATAGCATTTTTGTATTGCGATTATTTTAATGTTGTTATATAAACACAAATTTGTAAGTGTACACTATACAATACTACATCAATCTAATTTTTCAAAATTTGTAACTTGTCAAAATATGGGCCAGTTCTTCGAATTACCCCCAATTCAATCAAGATCTAAAAATCACATACTAACATTTTATTTTTCTATTATCATTTCATAAACTGTTTACTTTTATTTTTAATTTTTATATTTTTAAATTAAATTTTCAACGCTATATTTTTCTAAATTCATTCATTCACAGCAGATCAGTAGCTATTAATAATTATATATATATTTTTTTAAGATATATATTATATATATAATTATATAATCAATCATATATATTTTTTTTATTGTTTTCAAATATATATTTTTAATTTGTTTTTTTTTACCCACAAATTTTAAATAATATTTATTCAATCAACACTCGTACTCACACATACTCACACTCTTCAATTACTATATATATTTTTTTAAAAAAAAAAAAAAACACTCACTCACACTAAAAAATGAGTACACATAAAGGGGGATCAAAATCAGGATCTTCATCAAGTTCTGGAATTAGTTTAATTCATGGATTTACGAAAACATTGGAATTAAGTTCATTTGGTGTATTATATGCAATGATTAAAGGAAATACATTTCCAAGAATTTTAACATTGTTAAGTATCTTGGTTGAATTTTGCCAATTTTCATCATTTGGATTTAAACATCAATATCCATGGGGTGGAGAAGCAGGATACTATTTAAAAAAGATTATGTCACCAGTTAATCATCCATCAAATGTATTGGGTTATGATGGATTTATAATTTTATATTGGATTGCAGTTGGATTATTGTTATTGGGTTTTATAAATATATGGTATGTTGCATTTCAATTTTATCGAGGTAAAATTGCCAATATCTGGGTTATACGTACACTTCGTTGGTTTGTTTCATTCTCTGTAGCCGTTTTATTCATTCCAATCATTTCATTACTTTTAATTGGTCTTGATTGTGAATATACTGATAAAGGTGCATTCCTAAGAAAGTTTGATAGTGAAACAATCTATTGTTACCGAGGTAAAAATTTACCAATTGCAATCATTTCAATCATTTTAATCATTCTATTCTCTCAAATTGGTTTAACTTCAAGTGCAACATACTATGAATATGATACAAGTGTTAAATCAAGATTTGCTAAACCACATGCAAGAGTAAGTAATAGTACTAATAATCATTACCATATCATGATGTTAATATTTAATTTATTTATTTACTAGTTTGATGTTATAATTTTATTTTCAAAATTAGTATTTGCATTTTTAAATTCATTGGTTGATTTTGTACCATGGTTAACATCAATTGTATTTTTCGTTGTAATGTTATTTTTAACAGCAGGATCAATATTGGTATTACCATATAATAATCAAAGATTAAATCAAGTTAAAAGTGGTTTCTATATGTCTGTATTATTCATTTCATTCATGACAGTTATTACAATGGCAATTGATGATACTACATCAGCAGCAACATGTTATATTACAATTGTTGGTGTATTTCCAGCATTTCCAATTGGTTATTTCTTAAATAGAGCATACTATAATTGGTTATGTAGAAAGATATCTGGTATTCAACTACCAACATTTGGTGGTGGTTCAACAATGGATTTACATGAAAAGGGTGGATCAAATAATAATCTTGGTAATGTTTCACCAGCAGGTTCCAAAGTAACATGGGGTAAACAACCAATTACATTAGGTAGTAAAAGACAAATCCTTTTCCCATTCTTTGCAAATAAATTTGTATTATCATTTTTTGTTGAAATTATGGCAAGAAGTTTATTAAATGGTAATAATGAAGGTGTATCAACAAGTTCAGCAGAATCAATTGAACGTGCAAATAATTTATATCAATGTGGTCTTCAATATTTCCCAAATTCCGATATTCTTTGGATGGCATATTGTAATTTCTTATTTACAGTTAGAAAAGATCGTCATATTGGTTATGCAGCATTAGAAAAACTTAGAAGAATGAAACCATCATTTGATGTACGTTTCTTTATTTATCAACGTGATAAAGAAAGAGAACAAATTATGGATTCTGATTTACGTGGTCCTGAACATAATGGTAAAATTCAAGATTTCGTTTCATACATGGAATTTAAGAAACTATATTATGGTGCTAAAAGACATCATGTTAAATGCCTTACATATATTAAAAAGTTTTGGTCATTACTATTACATGAAACAGTTGATCTTCATCGTTTATCAGATTTATCAGGTCGTATTGCAACAGCAGAGAATAAAGCAAATGAAACATATGAACGTTTGTTGGCATTGAATCCAAATTCAGTTAGAGTATTACGTGATTATTCACAATTCCTTGAAGAAGTTGTCAAAGATAAGGATTCATCATTTAGATTACAAAAGAAAGCAGAAGCAATTGAAGAAATTATGAGTAAAAGTCAAACAACAGATTTCAAAATTAGTGATATTAAAAATTTAGATGGATCAGATGATGAACAAGATAAAGAAGTTGAACAAATATTAAAAAGTGAACCAAATGCAATTCAATTAGCTAAAATTGATGCAGATATTGAAAAATCAAATAATTCAAAGAGTGGTGGTGGTTCACAAAAATCAAAAGATGATTCATCCGAGAGTAGTTCATCATCAAAAGGTAGAAAGAGTAAATACAGAGAATTCCAACAATCAAATGCAATTAACAAATTAGCATGGTTAATGATTGCAACAACTGCATGTTGTATTATATTCTTAATTGTTGTATTGGTTGTATTTAGAGGTCTTGCTGTTAAACATTCAAATGCATACCAAGGTATTTTATCAATTACTGATTGCGCAACTGAAGCTGTTACAATTGCAATTGCATTTAATACAATGCAAGCATATGCATTTGCATCTGGTACTCCATTTTTCCCAGAATTTGCTGCTATACCATTAATTGAAAAGTTACAAGCTGAAAATGAAAGAAGTTTAATTGTTATGAAGAATATTCACGATAGTATTTATTGGGGTGAAGGTGCACCAGTATCATACGTTGGTGATAATTTATCAACATTAAAGTCAAGAAATGGTTTTGATGTATTTGATATTGGTACAGAAGTATTCACATTTGATCAATTTAATCGTTCAAATTCAGTTTTGAAAAACAAGAAAATGACAGACCTTTACAATGAACCATCTGTAAATATGACAATTTTAATTGCTCCAAAAGGTTCAAATCAAACAGATTATAAACTTTATTCACAAGGATACAATGCATGGAAAGCTGGTAATGCATTTATTGAAAGTGCAATCATTTCAAATAAAATGAACATTACTGAATTAAAGGCAGCAGCATTTAATGTGGATTTTAAATTTGTAATTTTAAATGCACCATCAACCATTCCATCAGTTTTCATTAAAATTCAACAAGCATATATTGATTCATTAGTTGATGATATTAATAGTACAACAAGTTCAATTATGTATACATGGTTAGGTATATTTGGTTTCCTTGTATTGTTGGGTGCAGTGTTATTCCGTCCAATTGTAACAAAAATAACTCGTGAAAAGATTAAAACATTGGTACTCTTTTCATTGGCACCAAGAGATGTTGTAATTAAATTATCAACAAAGAAAATTAAAATGGTTTCATTAGATAGTGGTAGTGATCGTGATAATTTATTTGATACTACAGATGATGATCACGAAGATCATCATTTAAATGATGGTGAAGTTGGTAATAGAAAAAAGAATGATGATCATTTAGTTTCAATTAATGTAACTGATATAAAAGGTTCAACTACAATTATAGTTGGTAGTAGTGGTAGTGGTGGTGGTGGTTCACCAATTAATCAAACAATTGGTAAATTACAATTATCAGATTGTGAAGTTGAACCACGTGAAAATCGTTCAAATAGTGGTAATAATCATTTTGGTGATCGTCGTCCATTAATGGATTCAATTGGTGTATTAAATTCAACAACATCAAATAGAAATAGAATTGGTAGTAGTGATGGTGGTAGTAAACTTACTGCAATTGATCAACCAATCGATTTAACATCAAAAGGAACAACCACACAACAACAATTAGATCCAAAATATTCATGGGATGGTGTTAGTAAAAGAAATTTAAATAAGAAATCATTAAGATCAGTATTAAATCGTTTACATTGGTCATATATTGGTGCATTGTTTTTATTATTTGGTTTCATTACAATGGGTATTTGGGTATCATTTTCAGTTGTTTCAGATAATTCAGAATCTGGTTACACATTGGCACAAAGTTGTACAAGAGCATTGGATGCACGTATTATTAATTATCAAATTGCAGAACTTTATACATTTGATGGTGATTCTTCAAAAGACGCTTCATTAAATGCAGTAACAGAATTACAATTAAATCATCAATCATTACCATACTTGGAAGATGTTAGACCATTAATGGAAGGTGGTGTTAAATGCTGGGCATTAGATCAATCGCAATGTTTCAATTCAAGTTCAATTTACTATTATGATGTTAGTCAAGGTATGGATTGGTTAATTGACCAGTATGCTAAAAAAGTAATTAATCTTGCAAATACAGAATCATCACAATTAATTGCAAGTCCTGATTTAGCATGGATGCAAACAGTTGGTTCAGATTATTTATTTGATGGATTAGATGGTGCCACATTCATTTATTTCCAATACTTTTTAGATGCACAAACATCAGCTACAAAGATTCTAACAGCCATTCTTGCAGTTAGTTGTGTATTATTACTAGTTATCTATCTTGTATTATTTAGACCATTCATGAATCATCTCAGAATTCAACATATTCATACATTAGCATTACTTCGTTTAGCCCCCGATGATATTAGACATATGGAAGTCAGTGATAAAGTAATTGATGAAGATTAAATCATTCATTCATTCATTCAATCAAAAAAAAAAAAAAAAAAAATAAAAAAAAAAAAATAATTTTTTTATTATTATTATTTAAAATCGGA
>JABXES010009548.1:0-11833 GCA_013375695.1 Dictyostelium brefeldianum | reverse complement strand
TTATTTTTTTTTTTTTTTTTTTTTTTTTTTTTTTTTTTTTTTTTTTTTTTTTATATTAAATTTTTATTTTTTTTTTTTTTTTTTTTTTTTTTTTTTTTTTTTTTTTTAAAAGGCTATTAAAAAAAATCAAAATTTTTTTTTGTTTGTATGTTTGGAATTTTTAAATAGTAGTGTTGCGATATTGCTTTTGTGTAGACTCTTTTTGTAATTTTAATATAATACCTGTATTTTTAGTAATAAATAATAATAATAGTAATAATCAAACATACTTACTGTAAAATAAAATAAAAAAACAACAACAATAAAAACGACAAATCACCAATCAAAAAAAGATGGCAAATTTTACTATAAGAAAATGGAATAATGAAGCAACTTTAGATGATTTTGAAGGGTAATAACATTATTATTATTAATAAATAAACAACACTGGATTGATTAATACTAATATTAGTGTCATATGTGATACTCTTATGTTTATAGAGGATTACCACCAAAAAGTTCAATTGTAAATTTATTAAATAAATTTTTAAAGAGTAGACCAACAAAAGATGATTTAGAAGTTAATAAAATATTAAAATCAGAATATAAACCAATACCATTAAGATATAATTTAATTGATATATTATGTTCTCATTTAGAAAAGAATGCTTTGGATCATGAAGGTATATTTAGAGTTAGTGGTTCAAATCAACAAATTAGATTATTTTGGCAAACATTTACAAATGGTAAAAATAAAATAATAATAATAATTAATCAACATCATCACCATCATCATTATTATCATCATCCTATTCACCGTCATCATCTTCTTCTTACTAATTCACACATTTATTTATATAATTAGATAATATTGAATTTCCATTAAATGAACATACTATTGCAGGAGCATTAAAATTGTATATTAGAGAACAAAATGAACCATTAATAGCATATGATCATTTTTCTAATTTCATTAGCCAACTTGGTGATGGTGGACCAGTAACATTGAATGCAATCAATCAATTGATAACAAAGATATCAAATGAAAATCTTAAAATCATTAAAAGAGTATTAAGAGTTTTAATTATTATGGTAAGACATTCTCAAATAAATAAAATGGATGCAACAAATATGGGTATTGTTTTTGGTCCGAATATTTTTAAATCAAAAGTATGTAGCCACACCCTTACTAGAAGTAGTAGTTATTTAATATTGTAAAAAGTTGTGTGTCTATGTATCTGTGAATAATTACTAACATATATACATCATTCATCCATCCATTTATTTATTTAGTCTGATTCGCCTAATATATTTTCAGAAGCAAAATATTCAAACGAAAGTGTATCATTTTTAATTTCAAATCATTTACATATATTTCCAGATTTAGAGATTCCAATTTTAGGTACAGAAACAAATACAGAAGATTCTTCTTCTTCAATCACTTTTACTTCAAATTTATTAGATAATAATAATAGTGGTGGAGCTAGTGCTTCCTCTCCAACTACAAAATCAACTACTCCTTCTTCTGTAAATACATTTGGTGGTGCTGGTGGCGCTTCTTCTCCTTTAATTTCATCATCATCTTCTTCTTCAACTACAACATCAACAACAACAACACCAATAACATCATCAAATAATTTTGCTACTGCACCAACTCCATTTTCATTATCAAATAACAACAACAATAATAGTGGTAATAACTCTACATCTACATCTGCATCTAATAATAATATTACATCAACATCAGCATCAATTAATAGAATTAATTCAATTATAAATTCAACATCAACATCAAAAGCACAATTATTACCAATTCATCCATCATTATTAGATACAAATCAAGTTATTGAAAGAGTTGAGGGTAACCCATTATCACTTATGAAGAAAAAAGATTTTAGTATTTCAAATCATTTATCAAATAAATTACAAAAAACAAAACATTTTAAAAAAGAAGAAATTTGGGATTGTTTTCTAGTATTAAAGGTTAGTGGAAATTTAGTTTCAATTGGTAAATCATCATCAACAAACAATATAGCAAATTCAACTTCATCTTCTTCTTCAAATTTATTAAGTTTAAATGGTAAAACTAAAAAATCTACAAATAATTTAAATCTAACTACCTCTTCCTCTACCACATCATCAACAACCTCCTTTACAAATGTAACATTAACACCAGTTTATATATTAATAACATCAACAAATTTATTCTTTTTTGATACAAAATCATATAATATTCAACATATATTACCACATTCTCGATTAAAAGAAGTATCAATTGATGTTGTAAACAAAGGATTATTTTCAATATTGGATGGTGAAACACATAAATTATCATTCTTTTTAGTACCAAAACCAAAAGTAATTGATTTCATTGTTAGATCATTGGAAAAAGGTAGAGCAATTGCAAAGTTGACAAATAAATCATTGGCATCACTTCAATCAAGAAAATTCCCTTTGTTAGAGGGTGGTAGTGGTACAGGTGTAGGTGGTGGATTTGGTAAATTACCAGAATCAAGACCTGTATTTGAATCATTGGCTCAATCTGGTTTCAGTGAAATGGATGTATGGGATGGTGTTGTTGATCTATTAGAGGTTGTAAAGAAATTTCAACACATTTTGATTCCAATTGAATCAAAAAGTGTTGTTGAATTTTTGTTACCTGCAATTCCAGAGTTTAAAGGTATCTATAGAAAATCATATAAATTGGATTCAAAAACATTGGTTTACAAAATCATTTGTCTCATTTGTGAAAAAGCAAAATTGGAACCATCAAAATTCCTCCTGCGTACACTTAAAGGTCGTACATTATTTGATAATTTATCATTGGGTGATTATGGTTTGGGTACATTGTTTACAAGTTGGCAATTACGTTTAATTACGTTAGATTCACCTGATAACACTGGTAATTTCGTTGTTGAATTTTTAATGCCAGATACTCCAGAATTTAAAGGAATGCAAAAGAAAGCAATTAAAGTTGATGCATATCAACCATTGAAAAGAATTATGAAGGGTCTTTGTGATAAATTAAAAATACCAAATCATCATTACTATCATCTAATTGGTCCTGAGGATCAAGTATTAAGTGATAATGACGTACTATCTAGTATTGGTCTTGGTATTAAATTTAAAACTTGTAAAATGAAATTGGCTAAAAAAGTATTTCCAGTTGGATCAAAACAACGTGAACAATTCAATGGTGAAATGGTTTGTTCTTTGGTATCTGATATCATTGATACTTCATTTGCTAAAATTAAAGAACGTCATAACGAAAGAATTCGTTTATACTGTAAAGGAATGTTGGATTACATTGTTGATCAAATATTTGTTGAAATTACAAAAGCTGAATTGGTTCCAAAAAGAGTTGCAATGTTGGCTAAAAATTCAAGATACGAATTTTATCAATCATTGGCTACAAAAGAAGAAGAAGATATGATATTATTGGATGTTGTTGGTTATAGAAATACTGTTTACACTTCAAAACAAATGTTTGTAGATCCTGAATCTTCTTCAAATTATCCATTATATCGCCCAAGATCATTAATTCCAACAAAAGGTCCAATCAATTCAATTAGAGATATCAAAGTAAATTCTGCAAAAACAAATTTTATCTCTGAATTAAAAGATAATAACAAACAACATCAACAATCAAATCAAAACTATGGTATTGATCATGCAATTAAACCTTCTCAAAAAATTAAATATACCGCTATCACTCCTGTAATTAATAATCCAAATTCAATTGTTCAATTATTAGCTTTAAAACCTGGTACTTCAAAATTAATTGAACAATTAAATAGAAGAATGTCTTCAAATTCTAAAAAAATTAATATTTTTGATGTTGAAGATTTAATGAAATAAATAAAAAATTATTATTATTATAATTTAGATAATAAATAAAATAAATAAATAAAAAGGGGGTTTAAAAAAAAAATAATAATCTGGTGTCATAAATTTGTACTTTGTTTGTTTGTTGTTAGTGGTGAGTGTAGGTGTGCATATCTATTTATTTTTTTTTAATTCTAATAAAATTTAATTTATTTGTACATATTAATATTTACAAAAAAATTAATTTTTTAAAGTTTTTAGTTTAATAATTTCGTTTGTCAGTTATTTTTTAATATCTTTTTTTTTTTTTTTATATTAAACAACAAAACAAATATTAATAGTTTTATAAATATCAACAAACAATAGTAGTAGTAAAAGTAATATTACAAGTTAGTAAACAACAAAAATGAATAGAGTAAATTCTGGGTTAATTAAATTAGTAACATATGTTCCACTAATTGGTGATCAGTCAAAAAGATTAGGTGTACTTTTAGAGAATAATGTAATAGATTTATGTATTGCTGATAAAACAATACCAAATAATATGAAATCTTTTTTATCTTTAAATTCAAATGATAAATGGTCAAAACTTTTAAATGTAATGCAAACATTCATTAGTACTTGTTATTATAAGATGATCTAATATCAGTTTTGTTTTTTTTTTTTTTTTTTTTTTTTTTTTTTTTTTTTTTTTTTTTTTTTTTTTTTTTTTTCTCTTTTATATATTATTTATTATGTTGTAAATAATAATAACAATAAACGAATTCCAATTTCAGAAATAAAATTAAAGGCTCCAATAGATAATCCTGAAAAGGTAATTATAATAATCATTTTAAATGTAAAAAATAATATTGTTATTAATATATATATAAAAAAAACCAAATTTAGATAATATGTATTGGTCTTAATTATAGAGAACATGCAATTGAAACTAAAATGGCAATACCAGTGGAACCAATTGTATTTTCAAAATTTAATAATTCAATTTGTGGTACAAATGATTTTGTAATTAAACCTGAACAAACTGATCAACTTGATTACGAAGTTGAATTGGTTATTGTAATTGGTAGACAAGCTAAAAATGTATCAGAATCTGATGCTTTATCATATGTTGCAGGATTTACTATTGGTAATGATATATCATCTAGAGATTTTCAATTTAAAAAAAACAATGGCCAATGGTTATTAGGTAAAACTTTTGACACATTTGCCCCAATTGGACCTTCCGTTGTTATTAACCCTGAAATTGCTTCACTTGGTGGTGTAGGTAATAATGTTGATCGTTCTACATTTAATCCAAATAATTTATCAATTAAATGTTCTCTAAATGGTAAATTGGTTCAAAATTCAAATACAAGTGAATTCATTTTCAATATTCAAAAAGTAGTATCTTATCTTTCTTCAATATTTACCTTATCAGCTGGAGATATTGTGTTCAGCGGTACTCCCTCGGGCATAGGAATGGTTCGTGGTGTATTCTTGAAATCAGGTGATGTATTGAAATGTGAAATTGAAGAATTGGGCGAATTAACAAATACTATAAAATAAAATAAAAAAAATAAGTACAGAATTAAAATAAGCAGGTTTTATCATTCATACACACTATCCATATACGTAGTTGTAAATATAATAAATAAATAAATAAATAAAATTTTATATATCAATTCGTTGTTGTTATTATTAGCAATTAAATAAATTTTCTTTAAAATAGTGAGCCTTCAACTTTTCCTTATTATATTCACGGGACTACTGCTGGAGTTGCTCTTACTCTTGGAGTATTCTTGAAATCTAGTGGTCTATTAGTTTGTAAAATTGATGAATTGGGTGTATTAACAAATACTATAAAATAATAATAATAAAATTTATTTACAAAATTAATATTTTTTCAATATTCAAAAAGTAGTATCTCTTATCTTTTTTAATATTTACTTGAACTACTGGGAATATTAACAGATAAAAATAATAATAAAAATAAAATTAACATACAAATTTAAAATAAATAAATAAAAGTTTTATAAATTGGGTATCATTGTGGATCAAATTTATTTTTAAAAAATAAATTTTCTTTAAAATAATGAGCTTCAACTTTTTTTTGTGCAAAATATCTATTATTCATTTTATCAAATGCACTCTTACTTGAATCTGTATTATCAAAATAAATGAATATTCTAACTTGTTCTTTTTTTTCGTGTGATTGATGAATTGGATGAATTACAACTTTGTTTACATTTCCATATTTTTTAAATTCTGTTAACATATCTTCTTCCAATTCAGAATCGATTTCACTAATGGTTGCTATATTTAATAATAGTAATATTTTAGTTGGTGTATTTGAAAATTCATTATTTGTTGATATCGGTGATTGTTGATTTGTTGATCTTTGTTGTTGTTGCTGCTGGTGTTGCTGTTGATAATTTTGTAACCTATTAATTTTATCTTTTTCTATTCTTTCTTTTTCTTTTAAAATTTTATCATAGTCATTTGGGAAAAATGGATCATATTCGTTCATTATATTTTCTTCATCTTGTTGAAAATCATTAAATAATATATCAGTTACATTTTGTTGTTGTTGCTGTTGTTGTTGTTCATTGTTATAATAATAGTTATTATTTACAGTATTATTATAGATTTGAGATTTAGTTGATACATTGTTTGTTATTGGTAGTTTTAGAGATTGATTTTTTTTAAGTTGCGCTTTATTTCTTAATGCTTGTGCTTGTAATAGTTTTGGTGGTATTTTAACTCCTCCAACTGTATTTATGCTATTTGTTTGCGGTAGTGGTGGAGATGATAATGAAGATTGTTGTTGTTCGCTTGACTTTATAGGTGTTGTAATTGTTGTTGTGGTTTGAGGTAGAGTTGTTTTATTTGTGGATATTTGTGTATTTTCATCTTCGTCACTATCAATACTATCGTATAAACCACCTAAAAAAACTTTGTTACTCATTTTTATTATCTATATTGTTTTAGGTAAATTAATTTTGAAAAAAAGAAAAAAATTTGAAAAAAAATGAAAAAAAATTGGTTTTGTAAATTCATTGATATCAATTGGATACGTTTTAACTTATCCATTTTATTTCATTATTATTATTGTTGTTGTTTAACTATTATTATTTAGTTTTTGTGGATTCTAATATTACATTTGAAATTGCATAGTCTGTATCATGTGAAATTGCAATATGGATTTTATCGATTCCCAATTCTTTAAAATATGAATTTGTTGGTTCCAATAGATCAACATATGGACAACCATTGGTTTCATTTAAAATTTGTATATTTTTAAAATTTAATTTTGAACGTTCTTGATTTCCAATTGCTTTATAAATTGATTCTTTTGCTGCCCATCTTCCTGCTAAATATTCCCAACATCTATTTGTACTTGATATCAATGGTGTATTTGTTGTGGAATTATTGTTTGTTGTTGATGGTAGATCGTCATCATTTTCATTGGTGGTGGTAGTTGTGATTTCATTTTTAGTTATTAATGATTTAAATGTTGAAATCTCTTTATCACTAAATGCTCTTTTTAAAAATTTATCACCATGTCTTTTAAATGATGATTCAATTCTTGATATCTTTATAATGTCATTTCCAATACCAATTATAGTTTTTGATTGAAGTATCATGATTTCTGAAATGTATGGTTGGTGATTTTGAGAAAAAAAAAGAAATTGAAATAAAATAAAAAAAATAAAAAAATGAAAATTACAAAAAAAAAAAAATTTCATTTTTTCATTGTTTTATTAATCAAACATATATTTGTACACATTGAATAACGAGTATTGTTAGACAAACACGTAATGAATAATGAACAAAATACAATTATAAGTATGATCATTCATTAAATAATTGTTGTTATTCTAATTGTGTATTAACTAGATTTCGAATCATTATCATGTACAGATGAAGAAGATGATACAAGTTTACTAGTTATAATTATAGATTGTAATGTTTATTCTTGGGGTAATAGAACAAAATCATTACAAGATTCAAAATTAAATAGTACAGGTGGTAGTGGTGGTGGTTCAAATGTTGAAGATGATTATTTAGATACTACAAATAGATTCAATAGCAATGGTAATGCAAATGGAAATGCAACAAAAAAATTAGTAAATACAAGTAAAATAAATTATATAGGTTTCAATAAATTTTTAGAACATTTAATGGTATTTATAAATGCATATTTAATGTTAAATCAAGAGAATCAATTGGGTATTATATCTTCTAAAATTGGTCAAAGTTCATTTATATTTCCAGATTCTCCTTCAAGTAATAATGGTAATCAACAACAACAACAAGATGGTGATGGTGATTATAATATGTATGATGAAATCATGGCAAATAATAAAACTATTTCTGGTAAAATATTAGATAAATTGAAATCATTGGATTTAAATATTAAAGATGAATATTCAAATGTATCTTCTTCAAGTTTTTCGGCGGCAATGTCAATGGCATTATGTTGTAAGTAGTATTATTATTATTATTATTATTATTATTATTATTATTATTGTACATATTAGTGATAGTATATTAATATTATATTCAAAAACAACAACAGATATAAATAGAGTTAAAAGAGAATCACCAACTATTAAACCAAGAATTTTAGTATTTAATATATCACCAGATGTCTCATCACAATATATCTCAGTTATGAATTGTATATTTTCATCACAAAAACAATCAATTCCAGTTGATTCTTGTCTTCTTTCTCAAACTGATTCAACTTTTTTACAACAAGCATCACATTTAACTTCTGGAATTTATTTAAAACCATTGAAACAAGAATTATTATCACAATATTTATTGGTAATTATCAACACATTGTTATAATGGTTTACCATACATTTGATTACTAATTTGTACCTATTATTTTTACAACAACAGACAACATTTTTATTGGATACAGTTTCTAGAAAATCATTGGCTTATCCAACTTTAAAATCAGTTGATTACAGAGCATCTTGTTTTTGTCATAAAAAAATTGTTGATATTGGTTATGTTTGTTCAGTTTGTTTATCTATATTTTGTTCTCATTCCTCTTCTTGTTCAACTTGTGGTACAAAGTTTTCTTTGAAAATTGATTTAAAAAAAAAACAAAATAATAATAATACTGTAAATAATAATAAAAATATAAAACAACAACAATAATAATAATAATAATAATAATAATAATAACAATTATAATTACAATAACGATAAGAAAAAAAAAAAGATAAAATTAAACATAAACCACTACTCAATTGGTAATATGATTATAGTTATTAAAAATATCAATACCATAATTAAATAAAAAAAAAATAAAAACTAATAATATATACAAAAAATGATATAATATATTAATGTGTATTATGAAAAAAAAAAGACTAGTCTATTTTATTAGATTTTTGTTGTTTAATAATTTTTTGGTGTTGTTTTGTTTGATTTTTTTTTTATTCAATATTTATATATATATTTATTACAATAAAATGATGTCATATTGTTACCAAACTACAACATTTGTACCACCACAAGCATTTGTTTCGTCTTGGGTAAATTTGTTTTTATTGTTGTCGTAATTGTTGTTTTTATAATATCTAATATTTATTTCAACTTTTCTATACAATTAGTATTATTCAATTTATCAAAGTATTCAACAACATACTTTAATGGAATATTCTGCATGGTCCCATTCAGTAGATTTAGATAGATCAGGAACAATTACAGCTAATGAGTAAGATATCATTGATAGTATGTGTACATGGTAATGATAATTAGTAAAAAGTATTAACGTAAATCCTTTCAATTATTTGTCCTTCCTCCTCCTCGCACATTAGATTACAATATTTAACATTTGGTCAAACACCATTAGGGATTGAAACATCTGTATGTTTATTACTTTATCACTTATCATCATGTTATGTTTTAATAATAATATTAATACACAAATTCTTCGTTTATATATAGATCAAATTAATAGAAGTATTTGATTATAATAGAAGCGGTAGCATCGACTTCTTCGAATATGCATCTATGCATCAATTTCTCAAAAACTTACATTTTGCATTTGTCGCAAATGATCGTAATTATAGTGGTATGTATATCTATTGATAGATTTTATAAAAACTCAAATTCTCATAACCTACTACACAAATTTTATATATAGGAACAATTGATGCACATGAAATTCATAATGCTTTAATATCATCTGGTTTTAATTACCTTCAATTTCATACTGTAAATTATTTATTTTTAAAATTATCAACATCTGGATATGGTCTTCAATTTAACCAATTCTTAAATTTATGTAGCACCGTAGCATTAACTCGTAGCATTTTTGAACGTAATGATTTAAATAGATCTGGTGTCATTCATTTAAATATGGGTCAGTTGATAGATATTATAGCATTGATTTAAATGTTGCTCCACATAGAAATTTCATAATTTTATGTACTTTTACAATAAAAAAAATAAAAATATATATAGCCTAAGGTACGCTTTGACTTGCATTAATGCATGTATTAATACTGATTGCGTATGGACCCCCCCAATAGTTTATATCTATCTTTTTAAAAGTTTGGTTTAAATTATGCGTGGATGAATATGCTCTTTAATCGTACGATGAAAAGGTTGTACTATATAGTCCTGGGCACGAAAAAAAAGCGTACGTGTTCTCGATATCTTATAGTACATTGTCACATTGCAAGGTTGGCAGCCTTGTCGTTGTGAATAACCCCCCCTGACAGATTATCATATTATCATTTACACAAATTATTTAATAAACTCTTAAAAATCAATATTTATAACTATATTATCCTATCTGTGCTCTATTTATTTTTTTTTGTAAACATTTATATGTTTAATATGATATATTTGTTGACATTGTATGTGTGCTAATAAAAATGTGTTTTTATACGCGTATAAATGTTTATAAAAATGCTGTGTCGTAAAAACATTTGTTTTTGTAACTTTGCATAAAGAAAAATAAATAAAAATTCATTACGTTACAGTGTTTTATGCTGCAATTACATTTGTGGTATTAATATTTATATTAACATAGGAGCTTAATTCCAATTGTTTTTGTTTTATTTTATTTTTGTGTGTTATAATATTATTAATAAAGTTTATTGAAGAAAACATCATTTCAGGTGTAAAAATTACAAATGCTTATTATGATAAAATTATTAAAAAAATGAACTCCATTTACTAGTTTTATTGGTCAATGTAGCTGATTAAATCGTCGTACTCTACTGGATTCCACGTGGCCTCTTCATGATGAAGGGTAAATGCATCATTACGGTTTACTGGAACAAATACAACTGCTTTACCCCTCCTAAGTTACGCATATTAAATCCTGAATTACGTAGATTATATGCAATTAGAACCCACTTTGACACCCCTTCAAACAATAAGCATAAACAACATTTGATAAACAATATATCTTCCTTCGGTAAGAATAAGCCTCCAAGATTTTGTTTTTTCTTCACATAAGTGTCGGTAATATTTTTTTTTAAATTTTACCAATAAAATATAAAGAATAATATAAATTTTAAACATTTGGTATTATTTAAAATAAAATTTGATGAAATGAAAAACTTAAAAAAATAAGTGTTACTAAAAATATAAAACTGTTACAGTAGCTTTTAATTTTGGTTGAATTTTTTGTATAAAATCTCGAGACCAAGATAAAAAGAGCAACCAAAACTGATAAATTGATAGCACATGTATTTTTGTGGTTACATTTCCAATCCACCATTTTTTTTATTATAATATGTAATTTTTTTAAAGTATGTGTGGTATTTTGGACAGATAAAAACGCTTTAAAGGTTAATAATACAAATAATTATTTAATTTATAATTTTTTTCTTTATTTAAACAAACTAATTTTATTTTTTTCAATATTCAAAAACTAATAATCAAATACAAACAAAAAAAAATGAAATTATTCATTGTTTTACTTCTTATCTTTGTTACTCTCTCTGGTGTGCTATCAGAGGAAGCTTTCTTTGCATTCAAAACTCATGCAAGTAGTCATGATATGGTTTTT
>JABXES010009545.1:0-11838 GCA_013375695.1 Dictyostelium brefeldianum | reverse complement strand
CAAGTAATACAATGAATATAAATATGAATTTAAATAATAATAATAGTGGTAATAATAATAACGAACAACAACAATTTAATAATTTTAATAATAATAATAATAATAATAATAATACAACCAACAGTGCAACAACTAATAGTAATTTATTATTTCAAAATATTGTAAAGAATTAAAAAAAAAAAATAATAATTTTTTTTTTTATAACTTCTTTCATTTTTATGATTAATAATAATACATCAAATACAATATAATAATAGGTACCAATATCAATAATACATAGTTTTAATAGTGTCAATGCGTGACTCTTTTTATTTATCAATTTTTTCCAACACAACACTCCTCTGTTTTTCCCACATTTCTCCATACATTAAAAAATGTTTTTTTATAAATAATAACCTCAATTCTTCATATAACTACCAATTCCATATTATATAAATTTTTACAACCAATAACAACAATCATGAAAATACGTACAATAAAAAAAAAAAAAACAATTATATAATAATAATAATATAAATAATACGTGTAATGATATAACAACCAACCAAACCATAACTTCTTTTTTCCTGTAATAATTTTCTCTTTATAAATCACCCTTTTTCATTCCTCTTCTTCCCCTCAATTAATACTTTTTTTTTTTAACTATTTAAATAAACAAATAGTAAAGTAAAATAAAGAAATAAATAACCCCACACAAAAAATTTAAATAATAAACTTTAATTTATTTATTCAGATCAGATTATTAGTTTATTTTTCCTTTATCTTTTTATTTATTTTTCATTAGAAATAAATAATAAAAAAAATAACAAAAAAAAAATAAAATTAAATTTTCTGGTCGTAATTTTTGCAATTTTGTGATTGTGGGGTTATCATTTTTTTTTTTTTGGTTTTTTCATATATGCATTATAATACCATCTATAAATAAACATAAATAAATAATAACACAATATTAATATGTCAACATCAACACCAATATTTAATGGAACAATTGATTATAAACAAGAAATTAAAACATGGGATTTATATGAAATTAATAAATCAAATTATTTAGATAATGGTATCAGTGGTAATGGTAATGGTAATGGTTATCATGATGAAATTAAATTTAAAGTTAATAAAAATATAAACTCAAGATTATCAATTTGGTTTGGTGATATTTGTTCATTGAATACCGATGTAATTGTATATAGTAATACAACGATGATATCAGAACGTGATTTAGTAGCAGATAAAATATTTAAATTTGGTGGATCAGAAATGGCATCTCAAATAACCAGTGGTACATCAGGTAATGGTGAAATGATATCACAAATAACAAGTGGTGGTAATTTACCATGTAGATGGGTAGTTCATACTGTATGTCCAAAATTTAATTCAAAATATTTATCAGCAGGTGAAAATGCATTAAATTCATGTTACCGTTCATCATTTCATTTAGCAATGGATCAAAAAGTAACAGTTAAATCAATTGGTATATCATGTTTACATACTGAAAAAAGATTATATCCATCAGAGAATGGATGTCATATTGCATGTAGAACAATTAGAAGACTATTAGAAAAACCATATACAAATTCATTTGAACGTGTGATTCTAGTAGTTGATTCAATCAGTACGTTGGAACTGTACTTATCAATTTTACCAATGTACTTTCCAAGAGATGAAAAAGAAGAAATATACTCTAAAAATACATTACCAAAAGATATTGGTGATGAAAATGGTGAATCCATTGTAGAAGAAAGAAAAATTAGAATAATTGATCAACCATCATCAATAATTAGAGAACCTGAATATGATGATTGTTTTTTTTATGTTGATGATGCAACAACAAGTAACAATGGTAACAGCAATGGTAATGGTAGTGATAGTATAGATATATCAATTAATGGTGGTAGTGATAGACAACAAAAAACACAATTTTATAAATATGATTCAATTGATAGAATTTTAAATCCATTTGGTGGTGGTGGTGGACAAGGTGGATATTTAAGTTCATCACCATCAATAACTGATGGTAATTCATTTACATTGAAAAAAGAAGATCCAGATGTAGCAAAGAGAAGACAATTTTCAAAAAAATCTGAAAAAGAAATTGAAAATGAAAAGTTACAATTACAATTTGCAACATTGTTAACACGTTCAAAAGTTGAAGATCTTTCAGAAATTACAAGATTAAATTTAACACATCAAACAACTGATCAAAATGGTAAACCTATAATAGTTATAATTGGGTCACAATTAAATTCAAGAAAATCAGATGTATACGATAGAGTATTATTATATTTAATTAGAGTATTAGAACAAACTATTCAAAGAGGTAACAGTTTTTCAATTATTTATTTTCATTCAAATATGTCTTCACACCAATCTCCAAATTTATCTTGGTTAAAAAGGTTATTGGAAATATTTGAATTAAAATATAAACAATATCTACACGAATTTAATATAGTTCATCCAACATTTTTACTTAAAACAACTCTTTTCATTTCAAAATCAATTCTCACCGAAACTGGTGTACTTTCAAAAATTGTATACCATGAAAATATGAGTAAAATTTCAAAATTAATAACAAAATGTAACATTCCAAAATCAATATTTAATTACGAATTTACAAAAAATCAAATTGATAATTTCTCATTTTCATTTGATAATGATGTTACTTTATAATAGTAATATATAATCATTAAAATAATATATATATAAAAACACAAATAAAATTTAATTTTTTTTTAAACTATTATAATAATTGTTTGTTTTTTTATATTTTTACTGATGACAAAGGATCGTCTTTTCATTTTTTTTTTAATAAATTTGGTCATTAAATTCTTTGAAAATCTTAAAAATTCAAAAATTATAAAAATAATATTTTGAAAAACAATAAAAAATTTTTACGTTTTTCATTACTGTTATTATTTTAAACACATAAACATTACAACAATGCTAACAACTACAGTAACAGGTTTAACAAAAGAAACAATTGATGACTCGAACGAAAGATTATTTTTTAAAGTCTTCAAAAACGTTTATCTAAGAAGCCTAATAAATAACTCTTACTTTATATTTGATGTTTCAAATTCACAAACGAATGGAAATGCATATTTTGAAGATGATGAAAATAAAAGAATAAAAGTAAAAAACACAATACCTCAAAATAATAATGTACAAATAATAAATGAACCTTTTACTCAACCATTTAATAATAATTACAATACAACAACAACCACCACAACAACAGCACCAACAACAGCACCACCAACAACCACAACATTTCATACTCAACCAAAAAAAACAAAAAAATATAGAGTGAATAGTTCAAGTGATAATTCAACAATTTCAAATAATAATGATCTTGATGGTTTTACATTATTAGCTTTAAATGAAAATAATAGTAAAAATAAAATAAAAGAAATTGATGAAAATGATGAAAATGATGAAAATGATGAAAATGAAATAAAGGATAAAAAAGAAAAGGAAAGAAAAGAAAAAGAGAAAGAAAAAGAGAAAGAAGAAGAAGAAAAAAAAAAAGAAAAAAAAGGAATGGATAACGGTACAATAATTTTAGCAGTTGCATCAGTAGCAGCAGTAGCAGCAGTTGGAACATTTTATTATTTTTATAAAAAAAGAAAAGATTATAATTCCAAAAATAGTTTTGATGAATTAATTAAAAATAAAAATAAAAAAAAAGTTGGTAGTTTTGTATTAACTGAAGATCATAGAGATAGAATTGGTTCAGTATGGTCTAAAATCAAAATACCATTAATATCAAATATTTTAATTAAATTTAAATTTCAAATTAGTTTACCATCACTTGAAAGTAATGGTAATTTGGGTGGTGATGGATTTGCAATTGTTTTTCAAAATAACGGTATAAAATCAATTTCAAATGAATATGGTTCATCATTGGGTTATAATGGTATTAAAAATGGTTTAGTTGCAATTGAATTTGATACATATAAAAATGAAGGTGAATCAAATGATAATCATATATCAATTCAAGGTACTATAAATGCAAATAATACAACAATTTTATCATCTAACCATAAACAATCAATTGCATCGGTACAACCAAAAACAATTTTAAAAGATGGTAATGTTCACTCTGTTGAAATATTTTATAATAAATCTGATAATACATTATCGGTTACAATGGATTCAATTTTATTATTAAGAAATATTAAAGCACCAAATTTAAAAAATGTTTCAAGTGCATTCATTGGTTTTACAGGTTCCAATGGTTATTATCATTCAAGTACAAAGATTTTAAATTGTGAAATTAAAAAACAAAAATAAAATATAAAAAACACTAACATGTTGTATATTACTAAAAGATATCTTTGCACTTTTATATTTTTTTCGAAAATCATTTGAATTTTTTTGTGATCGGTGTACCTTTGTGATATGTCATATAGTTTGAGAATGTTTTAAATTTCTAGTATAATCTTTACAAAGAAGGATCTTCCTATATAAATAAACACAATATACTTTTTTTATAAAATAATAGAAGAAATTACTTTTTTTTTTATTCATTAATTATAAAATGTCAGATTTTATTTTAACAGGTGAAATAATAAGAATTGGAGGTGAAGGTCAAGAAAAAGGTAATATACAAATATGATATATATATGAAAGACCAAATATTAATATTTTAAATAAATTAATCTAGTAAAACAAATTACAGATTTAAAATATAATGAAATACAATGGGATATAGTTGATGATGCAGAAAAGTATGGAGGGTTTTCACTTGCTCTAGTTGTTGAAAAAGATAATTGGGAAAAAGCAATTAGAATTAGTAATAGTAATAAATTACCAGGTAATGGTTATAATAGTGATGACTATTATGAAGTTAAAGCAGGTGATAATAGTGGTACTGTTGCAAAAGATGATCAACGTTTCAAATATGATGTTAAAAGAGTTGATTATTGTACTTCAAATGATAAACCATTAAAATTAACATTTATGAAACCAACTGGTCCGATTTGGGTTCCTGCATTAATAATTGAAATTAAAAAAGAACAAAGATCAATATTAGGTGGTAAAACATTATATGTTTATTGGTCAAAAGAATCTGATCCAAAAATATTTGATGATAAAGTAAATAGAATTAAAAAAGGTAAATTCACTTAAATAAAACATATAAACACAATATTTTATTCAAGCAAAAGTCATTTTTATATTAAAAATAACAATATATGATCAATTGAATAATTCGCTCCAATGAATTTGGTACTTAACAACAATGACGACGTCTACGGCCAATATCAATATCAACATTGATAACATTTACATTTCTACCACCACAACCACCAAAACCACTGCCTAATCCACCATCAAAACATGCAACATTATTACTACCACCAGAATTACTACCAAATGATGAAGCAGACATTATTTTATTACCACTTGAATTTATTGAACCATTTGAAATTGATGAAATTGATTCTATTAATAATTTATTGTCAATATTTGAATTTTATAAATAATAAATATATTGAATATTTTTATACATACTAAAGAGAGTCATTTTTAAGATTATATGTTTGTATGTATTTGTTTTTATTTGTAATGCAAATTGAATAATGAATATTTAAAAAAAAACAATTGCATTTAAATTATTTATAATGGGTTGATATAAATATATAAATAAGTAAAAACTTACCATAATTAGTGATTCTTTAATAAACTAAACACGTTTTAAATGTTTTTTATTTCATTTATGTTTTGTTGGATTGTATTAAATTGATAATTGTTGGATTATCCTAAATTTGATTCAATTTTTAATAGTAGTAAATTATGTTACCATCATTTTTGATATAGATTGATTCAGCAGAAACAGAACCGGTACAACCTGGACCAGTATTTGTATCAGTTGCACCTGCAGTCGTATCTCCATTACCTGTTACACCGCAACTATGTGCTGATGTTGGTTCGTTTGAATTACTTGAACCACTACCACCGCTACTACCACTACCTCCATCATTGCTACTTCTACTATTACTATCACCACTTGATTCAGCAGAAACAGAACCGGTACAACCCGGGCCAGTATTTGTATCTGTTGCACCTGCAGTTGTAACTCCATCACCTGTTACACCACAACTATGTCCTAATTCATTTGTGGGGTTGAAAACAACATCTTCATATCCACCTTGTGCTATACCAACAAATAATAAACTACATATAATTAATAATACTACTAAATATTTCATTGTTTAATAATATTATTCAACAGATACTTTAAAGTATATCAAAAAAAAAGTTGTTTTATTGGTATTGAAGAAAAAATTTAGAAAAATATCAAGATTTTTTTCAAAGGAATAATTCCACTACCATATGCCAAAGATTTTCCTTTGGAAGCGCTTCTATATAAATTACTTATTAATTTATTTATTTATTTTTTATTTGTGTATACATTGATATTTAATGATAGTAAACTATCATACACATTATAAAAAAAAAAAAATCTTTGCATTTTTATTTTTTCAAATAATCAGAGCACTTTTATTGTGACATATAGTTTGGGATTGTTTTAAATTTCTAAAAATAATCTTTACAAAGAAGGATCTTCTTATAAATAAATTAAATTTTTTTAAAGTTGTAGTAAAAAGAAAGTTACTTTTTTTTATTCATTAATTTATTAATTATAAATGGATTATATGTTAACAGGTGAAAGAATAAGATTTGGAGATGAAGGTCAAGAAAAATGTAATATACATATATATAAAGTATCATATATTAATATATTATTTTAAAAAAAACAACTAATCTAATATATATATAGTAAAACAAATTACAGATTTAAAATATAATGAAATACAATGGGATATAGTTGATGATGCAGTAAAATATGGAGGGTTTTCACTTGCTCTAGTTGTTGAAAAAGATAATTCGGATAAAGCAATTAGAATTACAAATAGTAATAAATTACCAGATAATGATGCCGATAATGATGATCCATATTATGAAGTTAAAGCAGGTGATAGTAGTGGTACTGTTGCAAAAGATGATCAACGTTTCAAATATGATGTTAAAAGAGTTGATTATTGTACTTCAAATGATAAACCATTAAAATTAACATTTATGAAACCAACTGGTCCGATTTGGGTTCCTGCATTAATAATTGAAATTAAAAAAGAACAAAGATCAATATTAGGTGGTAAAACATTATATGTTTATTGGTCAAAAGAATCTGATCCAAAAATATTTGATGATAAAGTAAATAGAATTAAAAAAGGTAAATTCACTTAAATAAAACATATAAACACAATATTTTATTTATAAACAATAAAACATACAAAAAAATATCTTTTTTTTAAATTACAATCAAATATATCTTTTTTTTTAAAAATATCCAACTCATTTTTTTGATAATTTAAAATTTTTTATTTTTAAAAAGTACATGTAATTACCAGGTTTATGTCAAATAAAGACCAACTTTAAACCTGGTCTATTTAAATATCTATAGTTATACAACCCAAATAATATAAAATTAATTGTATTTAAATGGTTTCAGCTTGATACTTTTTTTAAAAACCAACTATCAAAAACAAATAACCATCAATCACTTTTATAATCCATTGGTCCAATAATGGGATTTACAGGGGAAAAAGAACCTTTATTATTAAATTCAAATAATCAATCAGTTGTAATAACAATACCTCAAGATAATTCAATTATAGATGTGTGTCGTTCAAGTATTAAACAATGCATTTTATACAAAGGTGAATTAAAAACAATTTTCGTTGTATCGCCAAATCTTGTAATTGAAAAATACAGAGTAAAAAATGTAAAAAAAGGTTTCCTTGGTGTTACTAGACCAAGTGATGAATATCCACTTGGATTTTCAAATAGTATTCCAGAAGAAGAGTATAAATCAATCATAGAAAAACTTCGTTTTATAAATGTATGTATATTATTATATTATATTATATTATAATTCACACACAATAATAAAAGATTACTAACTCGATTCAAATTAGAGCATTAAAATCAAAGCAGAGGTTAAAACATTAAATTTACAATATGCGGATAGAAATATTCAATTTAAACCATCATTTGTATATCACGGTAAAGGTGCATTCACATTAACATTAAAGATATATCATCCAATTTTTACATCACAAAGTAATAATGATGATAATTCTTACTGCTTTATGGATAAACATCAATTTGAACCAACTTTTGGTACTCTTTCTCGTTATTCAATAATTGGTGTAAAAAACATTTATCCAAATCAACTATCACCTTTTATATCACCCAATGAATATTCATCAATTGTAGATTCATTTAACAAATATAATAGAAAGAGAAGGATCCTTGGTAATATAAATATTATAGTATTCATTTTATTATTTTTCCCATCGATTATTGGTTTTATCATTGCACTTAAATATTATGTACAAACTGTTTATCTTGCAATCTTTCCACCTATATTTCTTATTTCTGGTGTGTTGGCACCATTTGTATTTGTACTTTTAAATAGAATGGTAAGTATTAATAACAAACATAAACTCTTGTTTTACAATATTATAGATATTAACAAATTTACTTTTTTAGTTAAAATCAAAGATCAAAGAAATGGTAACATTGGCAAATATTGAATTTTCATCACGTAATATTAAAGTTGTTAATTCAAATTTAGATAAAGGACCACCAGAAATGGTACGTTTATACATTTATTATCCAAAAAATAATAAAAATAATACAATTGCATCCACCAATGTTCAACAATTTCAAAATAATTTATATATTTAAATAAACTGTATAATAAAAGTATTTTTTATTATCTTTCAGTCATTATTAAACTACAAAATCATAATTATATATTTTATTCATTCCTAAATATTAAACAAATAAACAAATAATTTATTACTGTTATTATTACATTGAAATAGGGGAATTGGATAATAACTTTGCTTTATTTATCAAAAGTTTAAAAGGTATGAAACTTCTTTACACTGGCCACTTAAGTCTTAAATGTGATTTGCCTGTATTTTCATTAATCCAATAAAATTACGAGGTTATAAAACAAAATACACTTGTTGAAAGTGTATTTTTGAAAAAACTTGTTTTTTTCACGTTTCTTTTTTTTTTTTGAAATAATATAACGTTCCAAAACCACCTTAATTAATCTTTTAGAAACCACTAATTCCTTTGATTTAAATTAAAGGTGGGTTTTTTCGAGCATAAAAAATCTTTTTTTGGTACCGTTTCGAAAAAAATGACAAAACGACAAAATTATCTTTAGTTTTTGTTTTTTATTATTAAAGATAAATAAAAATGAATAAATTAATTTCAACTTTATTATGTGTATTATTATTTGTAACCATTTTCAAGTGCTCAAGATGGTCAATATCCAGATCTTCCATTAGGTAAATTATTTATTATAAAAACACTTTTCCTTTTCAATGAATTACATTTGTAAACTAACATGTGTAGTAAATTCAATTGAATAATATAGATTTCTCAGCAACAGTTAATGTAAAAGTTACATCATCAATGTCACCATTCCCAATTCCACCAGTTCAAGGAACATTATATTACAGTTATAATCAATTATCACAAAGAATTGATTCAACAATGTGGGGTCAAACAATGAGTACTCTCGATCGTTATGATTTAATGAATGAATATCAATATACATCATCAGGTCAATGCACATGTAATGAATTAACAGGTTCAATTCCAAGTTATATTGTTACACCAGGATCAGTTTATCAAGGTCAAGTTAATGTCAATGGAATAATGGCTGATGTTTGGACATTTTCTATGGTTCCAGGTGTTAATGTTACATTATATGTTGATCCAGTTCAACAAGTATTAGCTGAAGCTGAAATTAATATCGATCAAATGGGTAATCAATTAACTACAACTATTTCATTCTCAAATGTTCAAGTTTACACTATTAGTCCAAGTACATTTGCTGTACCATCATCCTGTGCAAATTCATGTCCAACTCCACCACCACTTCCAACACCAAATCCAAATGCATGTCCAAACAGTCCACCAGCTTCATGCACTTGCCTTTCTACTCCATTAAATTTCTGTAATAAGATTACATATCCAGTTCTCGATAGTATCAATACCCAACAAGTTGATCAATTAGTTCAACAAGCTTATAATAATTTTGTTTCTTTTTCACAACCATCTTCATCATGTCGTAATAATGTTAAAGGCTTTTTATGTGCGACCGCTTTTCCAAAATGTGTAGGTGGCTCTGTTCCAATTGCAATTCTTCCATGTCAAACTATGTGCCCACTTAAAGCTTGTTATGGTGGCGCAAATAGTACCTGTGCTGCTGCATTACCAGGTTCAGTTTGTACATATTATTAGGAATTAATAAACAATTATTAAATTCAATCCTTTTATGTTTTATTTTTGATCACAAAAGAAAATACCAGTATTCATTTTATTATTCAACAATATGCAAATGTTGGTTTTTCAAGAGTACATATTGGAACTGAAAATAATTCACAACCTGTATATTCAAAACTGGTGTTGGCAAAGTTGAATTTTATTGAACCAACTTGTCTGTATACATATGAATCTAGTGCCATATATGAAATTAAATTTATATGATGTTTCCAATTTGGATCATCTTGACATGTATTTTTAGTTGTTACTTCAACAAATGAATTAGGAGGTACATAATCAATACTATCAACACATTTCATTGTATATGCATATTCACAAATATTAATTGGTACTGATATATTGAATGTGACTGTTCCTTTACATCCTTTTACTTTGTATATTAATGTATTGATTTCTCGATTTTCCAAACATACAGTTTTTAAATATTCATTAAAACACAAACCTGATAATTGATAATGTCAATTTCATTGTGTAAACAATCAAACAATTTAAAAAATTGATCATTGTTAATGTATTTCATATTGTATCTTGTATATCATTCTTGTTGTATCTCATAAACACAGCACAATAACCTTACATTGATTACTATTTTTAAATATATTCTTCTTCGCCCAGGTTAGATTATTCTTTTTTTTTTTTCTTACTAAAAAATAAGATTCTTTTATTTTAATTATTAAAAATTACAGTATGCAAATGTTGGTGAATCATGTGTACAAATTGGAACCTCATGTAATTGATAACCTGTACTTTCACCATCTGGGCATGAATTTGTTGAATTGTAAATATTGAAAACTGGTGTTGGTGCAGTTGCATTACATGTAATAATAGTTGAACCATATGGATTGAATAAGCAAGTATCCAATAATGTATATGATAATAAGTTTATATGATGTTTCCAATTTGAGTCGTTTTGACAAGTATCCTTTGTTGTTACTTCTACAAATGAATTTGAAGCTACATAATCAATACTATCAACACATTCCATTTTAGTTGATAGTTGACAAGTATCAAATGGTGATGTGATTACATCTAATATTCCTCCTTTGCATCCTTCTTTTTCATATAATATTTGATCAACTGTACCATTTTGATTGCATATCACTTTAGTGTAATCTTTAAGGCAATAACCTGATAATTGATAATATACAATTATTGGTTCACCTTTGCATGATGTTGAGTCTTCATTTTCAGTTTCATAATGTTTTGATTTTAAATATTTGTGTCCAAATATTCCGTTTATACAACATGATAATACCAATACTATTGAAACAACTAAAAACACAAACTTCATTTTTTGAAAATACATGTAAACATTATTATTGCAATGATTTGTTATAAAAAAAAAACTTTATTTAAATTCCGAGTACCAAAATCACAACCTGAAAAAGTAAAAAATGAACAAATTACCTCTAATCAAAAACCACCAACAAATGTAAATATTAAAATGAATGATGGTGAATTAAC
>JABXES010009536.1:0-11841 GCA_013375695.1 Dictyostelium brefeldianum | reverse complement strand
CCATATATATAAATAAAAATAATAATAATTATTCTGAAAAAATAATATTATAATATTATTTCTTGTTATAATTAATTAAAAAACAAAAAAAAAAAACATTTAATATGATTTTTTTTATTTATATATAAAGAAAATAATTTTAATAAATAATAAATAATGGATAGTAATAATAGACCTGTACACGAAAGAGAACAAACTACAGATTATTCAAAATTATTTTATACACCTATAGAACCAATAGAAACAACAACAACAACAACAATAAAACCTATAGAAACAATAAATGAAAATATTATAATAACAGCAACAGTACCAATAACTACAACTACAACAGCAACAACAACAACAATTGATAAACCAGTTGCACCACCATCAATAACAACTGGTGGTATAACAACAAGAAGATCATCTTCATTATTATCAAGAGGTGCTGGTACAACAAGTAGACCAATAAAAACAGGTACTGAAAGTGTAGAAGTTAAAAAGACAACAACATCAACAAGTAGTAAATTATCATCTTCATCATCTTCATTGTCAAGCAGTAGACCAAAATCAGCTATATTATCATCCTCTTCTTCATCCTCTTCTTCATCCTCTTCCTCCTCTTCAACATCAACTAGACCAAAATCAACTATATTATCATCCTCTTCTTCATCTTCATCATCGCCAACTTCAACAAGACCAAAATCAACAATTATATCACCTTCATCTATACCAACTACATCAACATCAAAAAGACCACCTGTAACAGTTAGAAGATCACAAAGTAGTTTAATTAATGGTGGTATCCCACCAAAAACAACAACAAAGACAACAACTTCAACAACAAAAATGGCACCAACATCATCAAATACAGTAGATACAGTTGAATTGGGTAAATCATTAAGTGAAAATGTATCATTTAAAGAATTTGATCCAGAATCATCACCAGATTTTGAAAAAGTAGTAAAAGATTTCATTTTATTAGATAATGAAAACAATGATGATACACCACCACTCTATATAAATGAACAAAGTGAAAAACATATAGAATATCTAGATGAAGGTCAATTAAATGAAATAAGAGTTATATGTGAACAAGTACAAGCTTTAACTCAACAAATAGTTGGTGAAGAAGAAGAACAAATGGTTGGTGAAGAAGAAAAAAAACAAGAAGAAGAAGAACAAGAACAAATGGTTGGTGAAGAACAAGAACAAGAAGAAAAACCAATTATAAAGGATGAACCAATAATTGAAATTAAAAAAACATCTTGGATGTCTGGATTTTTTAATAAATTTGCATCACTTTCAAGTACATCATTAACAGGTACAACAACAACATCATCAACTACTACATCTACTACTACATCTACTACTTTAGTATCACCACCACAAACAACATTAAATAATAGTAATAACAATAACAATATAATAGAAGAAACTACAGCTTCAAAAACTACAACAATTGTACAAGAAACATTGGATTCATTATCAACATCATCTTCATTATCATCTTCATCATTTACACAACTTAATACATCATCTTCATCATCATTATCAAATACATCATCAACAACAACATCACCAACATTAAATGGAGAAGATAATATTAAAAAGAGTTCAAACTCATCATTAAAAAGATTACCACCACCACAACAACCACAACTTGTACATTCACATTCATTCCAACAACAACAACAATTACATCCATATAGTTTACAACAACAAAAAATGATTAATCAAAGTTTTAATAATAATATCAATAACAATATGATACCAAATAATAATGGATATCATAACAATAACAACAATAACAATAATAATTATAATAGTCAATTATTTAATAATATGTCATTACCACATAATCAAGCAGGTGGATTAGCATTATTACCATTTAATATTACTACTAGTGCAGCAATTACAATATTTCAAAAATGGTATAAAAGTTTATGGTTTTTACCAGAGGATTTCAAAGATAGAATTGAAGAAACACTTAAAATGGAACATTACTTTATACCATATTATGCATTTTCAACGATTGTACATTCAGTTCACTCTGGTAAAGTTGGATTTTTAAAACAACAATCACCAAATGATAATAATATGGTAGTTGTAGTTCAAAAAGATTCAACTACTAAATTGGTTGAAGAAGAAGAAATTGAATGGATGTTGGGTTCAACAAATCCATATTCTCAAACTCATTCTGATATAATGATTTATTCACCCGATCGTGAAAAATTAGAACATCAACATCATCAGTCATCGTCAGCACCACTTCCATCATATGAATATATTAAAGAAATTAATGAATGGAGATTAGAAGTGAGTGAACCATTTCATCATCAACATCCACAATTGTTAAATCCAATTACAGATACATTTTTTAAACAACAACAATTACAATATATGCAACAATTACAAGCTTTTAGAAATTCAATTGAATTACAACAACAACAGTTACAGTTGGAACAACAAATTGAACAATCACAACAACCATCATCATCATCGTCAACCACTTCAAAACCAAAAGCATTATATTTATTTGATAATGTGAACATTCAATCAAATTTAAATGGTGGTGAAAGAGTACGTGTAATTGATAAAATGAATTGGGAACATGCATGGTCATTGGCAGAAGCTAAAATCAAAAAGAATGAATCTTATGGTAACGATTCAAAATTGAAAAAGGATTACCAAGCACACACAGTTGCAGAAGTTGAAACCAATTCAAATTTTGAAAATATTAAATACCGTACTGTTTACGTACCATTTTATAAACTATCATACAATTATGGTGGTCGTGATTATACATTCATTATAAATGGACAAAGTGGTAAACATCATGGTATTAGACCATACGGTGCAGGTTCATTTAAAAATACAGCAATTAAATTCCTCACAGGTGGATTTAGTAGAGAGAAATCAACTAAAACATTGTTACACGAAAATAAAATGACTGTAAATGGATTGGTTAAAGGTGAAAATTTAAATCAACAAGATACCTATTACAACGAAGATGAAGAACAAGTTATCCTTTATAATCCAGATAATTATTATTTAATATTACCATCGTCTGATCAATTTTTACTGTATCAAATGGTTGGATATGTAGTTTTGAAAAATAGTAGTGCCACTGATTTCATAGTTTTAGAATCACATAAAAGAATGTCTGAACATATTGGTGGTTCTTGTACTTTGGCACCACTTGAAACTCAAACATTTTCATATAAAGGAACTTGGGTAATAGAAATAAAAAGTGGTAATCCTGAATCACTACAAGTCATTAGAATTGAATCTAATGGTGGTAGTTCAAAATCACCTGGTGATCTTTTAATGTAATAATATAAACAAAAACAAAAACAAAAAACAAAACAAAAAAATAATTAATTAAATAAATAAATGGTTTAAACAATTAAATAATATGCAAGAAAACAAAGTAAAATCCTAATTGTTGTAATGAATGATTTGATAATGATGATTATTTTAAAAAAACTTATTTTTTTATCGAAACAATGTCAACACACAATCATTATTGTTGTCAAAGCTTTCACGATAAAATTTTTTTTTCTTTTTTTTATTTTTTTTTATTTTTTTTTATTTTTTTTCATTTCATATCCAATTATCAACCACAATATATATAAAAGGTAGCGATTAATAATAAATGAAAAGTAATCATTACGATTATTGCAAATATGTACATTGTTTATTCCTATTTTGTTTGTGTTTGCATACACGCATTATTTTCATAAAACATACACAAAAACACAAACACACAGACACACATAAATTTATAAATAAATTTATAAATACATTCCACATATTTAAAATATTTCAATTAACATTTAAAAGAAACAATATTATTTTATTATTTCATATTAATAATAATTTCATAAACTGTTTTTTAAAATATAAAAAAAAACTATCTCAATCAATACTTCTGCATCAACTACTACAATTACTACTATTACTGCACACATACAACATCAATGATGGTTAAAGAAAATGTATGATAAACAAATTTTATAAAATAATCAATAATAAGATATAAAGGTTTATCTAAAAGATACACTATAGATATTTCACAACTACAAAGTGTATACTATATAAAGTTTTTTAAGATTTAAAAGAATCTTAGGTGTAGAAGAGAAAAAGACAAAAACTATTTTTCTAGATTTAACAATAATAATAATACATTCAACTAAATCAATACATGCATACATAAAAAAAAGTAGTAGTCACGTAAATCTAGATTATCTTGTCTTTTTTTTTAATACACGCGATGTTTTTTATATTGGTGTGGGTTACTATTTTTGTTTTTTTATATTCTCACAATAATAATAATAACATAACAATAGTAACCCAGAGAAAAAAAACATTAACAATTCTTCAATAACAAGTTATATAACAAAATAGCAGTATGAATGATGATTATTTGTAGTGTTTGTGTATGTTTGTCAAAAATCACCTAATATCGTATACGAATAAAATCAACAACAAACAAACTGAAATGTTTCTTGTCACTCACGATAAGAGCATTTCCAAATTTAAATTGTGTTCATTTCGTTCTCACCTCACTTTTTTATTTTTTTTATTTTTTTCTATTATTAGCTTTAATAAAATAATATCTATACTATCAATGTCAATGTGTGTTTGAAAGTGTGTGTCTTTGTGTGTGTGTGTGTTTGTTATATATCAAAATAATATTATTATTACATGATATCTCTTCATTCAATATGATTGAGTGAATATAAATATCTCGTATAATTGTGGTGGTTTTGTTGTTACCTCGCTTCTACTAGTATGTGGGTAGTGTGTTGTTTTTTTATTTTTTTATTAATACACCACCACCAATAAAATTAAAAAAAAGAATATAAATATTGATAGTTGTGCATTTTGTTTGTTGTTGTTAATAATAAAAAATTAAATAATATTATTTCATTATTGTGTATACCCATATTTATATATGATTAATTGTATTTGTAATAAAAAATAAAGTCCAAAAACAACAACAATAATAACAATAACACACTATAAATAACACTCACCCACCAAATATCACTAAATTATTGTTATATTTACTATTTAAAAATAATTGTATACTATTACGCGCGCTTTGTGGAGGGGTTTAAATAAATTTAAATTTAATTTATATTTTTAACTTGTCATAATAAAACAATACAATATAATACAATAATATTACTCTCCTCACTTTGTCTCACCCTCGTTATAAAATATAAAATATAAAACATAAATATAATATATATAATTAATAATAATATAAACCTTGTTCTATATAAAGAGACACTTAATATTATTTATAAAAATATACATAATATTATACTATTACCCACCACCATAGGTTCTTTATATAATATATTATCTTACTCAATTAATATACTATAATTATATTGTTTTTTTTTTATTATTTTTATTTATGCAATTGTAATTTATATTTTTTTTTCAATTACATCATCATCACCAATCATTGTAATCACAATAATTAATTATTGTGTTTTTGTTGTATTATAAATTTGTACTATACCTTGTATATGTGTGTTTTTTTTATATTTTTGTAAATAATAATAATAAAATTCAGACAAAAACACCAATTTCAAATTATATTTTTATTTATCAATTGATACAATTACAATATATTTATTAACATATAACACATACAATCATATCATATATCAATAAAATGAAAAATCGAATTTCACAGATGTCTTGGAGAGCTTTATTATCACATAATTTACAAGAAATCAGAATTACATTCTGCCAATCAAATTCAAGCAGTGAAGGTTTAAGAAACTTTGTTGTTAAAAACTATTCAGATTTAAAAAGATTGAATCCAAAATTACCATTGCTCATCCGTGAAAGTCATGGAATTGAACCTGTAATTTATGCTCGTTATGGTAAAGTCATTTATTATTAAATATTTTATTAAAAGTAAAGTAAAACTATTTACTAATATGTCACCAATAAAATGAATGTACAGATTGGGGTAAAGAAGAAAAAAAAGTTGTTACAAATTTAACAGAACAAGAAGTTGAAGAAAAATTAAAAGAATTATGTTTAATGGGTAACAAATTCGATAGATCACCAGAAAGTGAATTTGATGGAGTTGATATTGTATCTGCTTATCAAAAACCAATTTTAAATTATAGACCAATCTTTTAAATAGTAATCAATCAATCAATAATAATATATACATACCCTTTTTTTTTATTTTTTATTTTTTATTTTTTTTGTTTTACAAAGAAAAGAAAAAAAGAAATAATAGTAATAAATTAAATAATATACTACCAACAAACAACCAACCAACAACAAAAATATAAAATAAATACGAAAATACTAAATTTTTTTAAAAAAAAAAGAAATCTCTGTCTATCATTTTTATTTTGTTTGTTTGTTTAATCATTTTCTAAATTTGTATGGACGTATTTGTTGTTATTGTTATTGATGTTGTTGATTATATTGTTTTCAAAGAAGTTGGTGTTGCAAATTGATTGTTGTTGATAATTTGTATCTGTATGAGGAGTGAATGTAAATGAAATTTGAGAAATTGTGTCACTTTCATTATCACTACTACTGCTACTACTATCATATGATTCCAAACATTCATATGTTTCTTTTAATATTTTATAATTTAAATTATCGTCTTCATAATCATTATCAAATTCATCATCATCATAATCTTTTGATTGAAGTAACAATTCTTGTAATTTATCTGAATTAATTTTATTGCTCTATTTTAAATTAAATTTGTTAGTACATAAGTATTATATTTGTAAAATTGTGTAATAATTACATTTAAGGAATCACAACTGCTTAAATTATCCATGTTGAAATCATCATCATTGTTTTCATTTAATTTTTCGTTGTCAATTTGTTCATTTTCACTAATAATATCACTATTATCAATAAATGTATCCATTTTATTATTCTTATTGTTAACTATTATTTATTAATTATCATTTGACATTCAAAATAATAATTTTTTTTTTCTTTTTAAAATAATAGAAAAAACAATTATTAAAAAAGGAATTGTTTATTAATAAAAATATATAGAGAGAGGGTTTAAGCTTAAACTAATATGTACTATATATTTATGTGTTTAGATTATAATAATAAGAAAGAGGTTTATTGTAAAAAAAATAAGAAAAAAAATAATAAAATAATAAAATAAAAATACAAAAACATAAAAACAATTAAAATAAAGATTACTTAAGGAGTATGTGTTAAATTATCCATTTTGAATTTATCCAATTCTTCTTTTAGTAGTAATTCACATAGAATCTATATTATAAACGCATTAGTAAATTGATATTATAATGATTTTTTACTTGTACCATATGTATATGATAAAAACTTACTGGGTTAATTACATCATTTAATTTTTCAGTGTACTTATTTCTCAATACTGGATCTTTTTCTTTGATAATTAAAAATTTAAATAAACTTTCAATGAATTGCTTTTTCTCTCTAGGCTCCATGTTGTTTACTATTTTTTAATATTTGTACATATAAAGTTCAATGATTCAATGGTCAACACCTTTTATATATATTTTTAAACGTAAATTTCCTTTATTAGTTTTATATAAAATTTAATTTAGATTTACAAATTTTCCAATTCGAATTGAGTAGTTCTTTAAACAGTTCACATGTGTATGTTTTATAATTATTATATTATTATGGTATGCATGTTATGTTGTAATTGACCATATTAATAATTGTTTATAAATTATAAAAATAAAATAAACAAAAAACATATATTACAGCGAAATTTCATAGCACACAAAAACAAATTTTCAAATAAAATTAATACGATACTTTTTTTTTTTCGTATTATAATAAAACATACATATAAGTATATAAATTTAAAGAATGATAGAAAATAGTAAATAGGAGAAAACTAAACTAAAATGTTGTAAACTATAACTTTATAGTTTAAAAAATAAAATCATATATCAATCACTTTTATTTGAAAAATAAAAAATATAAAAAAAAAAAAAAAAAAATTTTTAAAAAAAAAAAAAATTAAAATTTTTGATTAGTAATATTAAGCAGATTCCCTCTTATCAATCAAAGAATTAACTATTAATTCCAGTAAAAAATTACATAATCACTCATAGTAATACTATACCATACATATATATTGTACATACCACATATATAGAGATACGCAATCATTTCAAACTCTTTTGTAGTAATAAAAACACATACAATAAAATATATAATTATCACCAACTGTCACATATAATTTTTTTTTATTTTTTAAAAAAAATTTTGTTTGTTTTTCATATATATATAGGGGGAGTGCGTATATAAATAATAATTATAATAGTTAATAGGTTTTATAGTATAATAATAGTAAATAGTAAAAATAACAATAGTAATATCTGTATCATAGTAATAATAATAAATAATAAATAATATACATAATAAACACATAACCAAAGAATGGTTTTAAATTTAGTATCTGATGAAAGTGGATTAGATATATCATTTATATCATACAATGTTACATTTGTAGATCGATGTGCACAATATACAGTTACTATAAAATATAAAAATTTATCAAGTCTACCATTACCATTAAAGTAACCTATCATGATTTCATACACACACAAACGCAATATATCATCACAATAACTCTTATACTCATAAACTATATATACTATTATTTTAGGTTTAAAAATGATAATAGAGATTTAGGTATTTTAATTGAATTAAAATCAACGATTGGTGCAGAAAATTTAGGTGCATTTAAAATTGAAAATAGTAATTTAACGAGTATAGAATATCCATTACTCAAATCTTATGGAATAGCTTCAACGAATAGTAGTGGTAATAATAGTCCACAACAAATAATAAATACAGATGAAGACAGTAAAAATATAAATATAGAAGAATTAATTAAAAGTATGTCAATTAATCAAGATGATATTCATACAAGTAAAATTCAAATTATTGATTTAATGCCAGGTAAAGAGATTACAATGGTCTCAAAATATTTAAAGGAATTAACAACCACTAAAAAGGGAAAAGGAAGCCAAGATGGAGAAGAATCAGAAGCATCACCAACTTCAGAAGAAACAATATCAATTTGTATACCGAAACATACATCTATAACCTCACCATTTCCACCAATTAAAATTGATATTAAAATTGATGGAGAAGTTTCAAAACCATTGGATTCTTCAGTTTGTCCTTCACATCCTTCCTCAATCTCATCACTTACACTCTGTGAAAATATCATAAATTCAAAACATGATCTAAGTAGTAACCATTTACTTACATCAGATTTCGTCTTGTTAATTGGACTAGAATCTGAATTACATCACAGTGGATGGATTACATGTACATTATCTTCACCTTCTTCCACTTCTTCCTCATCTTCCTCTTCACCACCATTATCACCAATATCAATCACTTCATCATTAGTAAATTTAAATCAAACAACACCACCTCAAGTTGATAAAGTACTTTTTAATAATGTAGAACACACACTAAATAATAATACAAATCAAACTATAATATATAGTATGGAATATAATAGCAGTAGTACATCACCAACCACCAACACCACCACCAAAAATAACAATGTAATTTTAAAATATAACAATAACAAAGAATTTAATGTGACATTAAAGACACCAAAACTTGTTTCTTCATCTATCATTTTAAATAAATTTTCATCAATCTCAAAAATTCAACAATTAGGTAATAATAATGACAACAATAATAATAATATAGATATTTGTACATTATTAAGTTTAATATTTACGCCATCAATGATAACAACAGCAAATTCATCACCATCAACCACCACCAATAATATTACATCACCATTATCACAAAGTTCACCACCAATAAATAGTAACAACAACAAAGATATATCAATGAATGATCAAACCAATGCAAGATTACAGAGATCAGGTGAATTATTATCAAATATTTTAGCAAATTTACCAAATAAAGCAAAACTAGTTGGAGCAAATCAAAGTTTAACAGCACCACCATCAGTTGGTAAAGATTTATCCAATCCAATAGCAGATTTCATTGCAAGTAGAGGTGGATCAGGTGGTAGTGGATTAAATAAACCAAAAACAAAGAAAGGTCCACCACCAAAATTAGGATCAAACAGTACTGGTAGTGGATCAATTGGAGGTAATGGCAGTGCAGATATATCAAGTGAATCAAGTGATGTACGTGTATCTAGATTAGCAAGTTATAATAGAGTTAATCAACTTTGGAATGTATCTTCCTCAGATTTTGCACAACGTGTTTCAATTACAATGAGAGAATTGGAACCTTATGCATTGGATTATGCATTGGCACACATTAAAACAAAATGGTGGAAAAGAAATCGTATTGCAACCATTGATGAAATTAAAGCATTACGTTTAATCATTTCTTCAATTATCAACTCACCAAAGATAAATTTAACATTTGTTGAACCACAAACACAAAGATTAGATACTGATGCATCCGAATCTGCAAATTCACCTTCATACACTTCCTCTCCATTACTCACTTCTTCATCAACTCCAACTTCTCCTCCATTACTTTCATCAACCTCAAAATCATCATTTTCAGATTTAAAAAATCTATTACAACAACAATCACCACAATCACAATCATTACCATCAATACCTTCATCAATTAATAATAATAACACTGCAACTATAACTACCACTACCGCTACTTCAACTAAAACACCATCTGATATAATATTAAATAGTGAAAATTCAGAAGTTGATCCAGTAAAATTACGTTGGATAGTTGAAGAAGTTTTAAATGGTGAACAATCAACATTTCAAAGTTTAGAAGAAGATAAATCATCATCACCACCAATGAATTGGTTTTCTGTTAGTTTATGTGAAACTAAAGGTGGTAGACCTCACATGGAAGATAATCATATATTAATTGAATATCCATATGATTTTTATGGTTTAGATTCAAAATGTAAAAGTAATAGTAACGACAGTAGTAGTAACAACAATTGTAATATAGCGGCAGAACAATTCTTTTTTGGTGTATTTGATGGACATAATGGTAAAATTGCGGCAGAATATTGTCGTATTAATTTACCATATGAAATATATAGTGATTTATCAAGTAATAGCAACAACAGTAACATTGGTGAAGAAGTAAGATATTTAGAATCAATAAAGAATGGATATTTAAATACAGATAAAAACTTTTTAAAATATGCAGAATTGGATAATAAGAAAGCGGGTACAACAGTTGCAACAGTACTATTGGAACGTGGTAGATTAATTGTATCAAACGCAGGTGATTCAGAAATTATATTATGTACAAATAACAAAGCAATACCATTAACAACTGTACATACACCAAAATTGGATAGTGAAAGAGAACGTATTGAAGCAAATGGTGGTTCAATCATTCATTATGGTACATTAAGAGTGAATGGATTGCTTTCGGTATCACGTTCAATTGGTGATAAAAACTTGAAAGATTTAATTATACCCGATCCTGATTCATGCGTTCATCATTTAGTTTCTCCCGCTGATCAATTCCTCGTATTGGCGACTGATGGTCTTTGGGAAGTTTTTGAATATCAAGATTTGGTCAACAATGTAATCACTCTAATGGAAAATCCTGAAATTGAAAATGAAAATATTTCTTCAATCATAATTGATGAAGCTTTAAAAAGAAATTCAAAAGATAATATTACTTTAATTATTATATTTTTTAATAATTAAATTCAAATAATAATAATAATAATAATAATAATAATAATAATAATAATAATAATAATAAATAATAACAAAAATAGAAAAAAAAAAAAAAAAAAAAAAAAACAAAACAAATAATAATATACTAACTATAAAT
>JABXES010009531.1:0-11842 GCA_013375695.1 Dictyostelium brefeldianum | reverse complement strand
TTTTTTTTTTTTTTTTTTTTTTTTTTTTTTTTTTTTTTTTTTTTTTTTTTTTATTATTTTTTTTTTTTTTTTTTTTTTTTTTTTTTTTTTTTTTTTTTTAAAAAAAAAAAAAAAAAAAATCGAAACCACTTTTTCTAAAACAATATATTTTTTTTAAGATTTATACTTTTTCATCAACATCAATTACAAATTTAAAAAAAAAATCGAAAAATAAGATCACTTTTTCTAAACTCTCGGTATCAAAAAACAGATTTATACTATTTTATCATCAAAAAACCAGATTCTGAAAAATTTAAAAAAATATTCACAGAAAATTACAAGAATGAAATTTGAAAGAAATTTATTAAAAGACGAAAAAACTTCAACAATGAAAAAAAATGGAAGACTAGATAGACATGGAAGATTAAAAATTATTAATGGGGATGGAAAACAAGAATGGATCGATGTTTGCCAAGATTGTTATTATGGAGAGTGTTTGGAAATTTTTTATGGTGGCAACAGTACCCAAATTAACGATCATAAAATTAAAGATCATAAAACTATTTCTAAAACTATTTCTAAAACAAAGAAAACAAAATTATTAATACCAAAAATTGAACCATTAACAGACGATTATGTAAATCGTAAAATACAACAAAATGTTAGTGCGATACATTACAAAGAAAAACATTTTCTTTCTTTTGTTAATGATAAAAATAGAGAAACAGGATTAGAAATGGCAAGTGTTATTAGATTGAACCCATTAACTGGATGCTTTCATTATCCATATGGTAAATTCTATCAATTTGTTATGAATCTCAAAGAACCAAAAAATCCTGATAAACCATTAGTATTACATTCACAAATTTGTGAATCGCAAGTAGATTTATCATCAGGTGATACAAGACATATCCATTGTTGTAATCCACAACATTTAAGATGGGGAACACAACAAGAAAATGCTAATGATAGAAAAAAAAGATCTGAAAACGAAAAAGACCCTGAATTTATAAAAAAATGCAAGAAAATTATAAAATCTATTTTTCCAATAGTTTAAAAAAACATCATCCATCAACAAAGAAAAGTTAATGTAGAGTTTCAAAATGAATGATGGTAATTGTATTTTTACAGTCCAATTAAAAAGTTAAATCTTCAAAGTACGGTATGTTTTTATCAACAACACAAAGGTGTACAAATGTTATTCCAAAATCAATCTATAAATATATTTAAATAAAAATTAATTTATATTATAATAAACTTTTATTTAAATTTTAAAGATTTTAAATTTAAATGATTTGAAAATAAATGATGTTTAATTGGAAATGTGTAATTATCTTTAAATTCAATTGATGTAATTGATAATGGTATCATTGATGAGGTTAACTCTTGATTAAAATCAAAACCAAATATTAAATGTGTTAAATTTGGAGGTAATGTACCATCTTTAATAATAGAATTATAGTTATTATAAAATATTATTGTTCTAATTGAATGTGGTAATGAATATGGTATAATTTCACAATCAAATGAATTACTAAATTCTAATGATGTTACATTGTGTGATATATCACCATGTTTAATTACTTTAACTGAATGATTATTATACATTAATCTAGTTGTTGAGGCGGGTATTTTAAATAACTGGTTTCTACAATCAACCCTATAGTTTAAATTTGTATTTGTAATTGTTATTGGTATTGCACCATACTCTATAATTCCATTATAATTATTTTGTAATATTAATCTTGTTAATGACTGATTGTTTAGAAGATGACATACTTTAATTGGATGTTGAAATTCTCTACCAAATTCTAAACTTTTAATATTCTTTGGTATCCATTGACCATCTAATGATTCATTAAATGCACCGAGTAATGATAAACTTGTAAGTGAATGTAAGTGTTGTAAACTTGTTATGTTGAATATATCTTTAATGTTGTAATTGAATTCATAATATTGTAAACTAGATGGTAAAATTGTAATTTCATTATACATTCTTTTATTTTCTTCATCACCAATTTCTTTTTTTTCAACCAATACTAATTTATCTATGTAACCTTTATATTTATATTCCAATAATTGATCTGGATTGATTATAAATTTCTTATTTAAATGAATATTACAAATTCTTGTATGATACAATATTTCATTTCTAATTATAATATTTCTCCATGCTCTAAAAAATAAATAATCAATGTTCCCAATATTCATCATACTATGTATTTGTTATTATTGTAATATATTATTGTTGTTTTTATTTGTAGTAATATACAATCAAATTTAATTTTAATCCATAACAACCACTACCATTATAATATATCTATTTACCGAGAATCATTTATTTTAAAATATTACAATTATTTCTTTCATTGGTAATGTTTTACTATTTTATTAATCATTGTGTTATGTTTTTTTTATTTTTAGTAAAAATGATAAAATTTGAAAAAATAAAAAGAAATAATTTTCTATGTGTAGTGTTTTTGGTTAGGGGTTATATTGTTTTTTTTATTTATAATGATTACAACTAGTATTGTAAAGAGAATTACAATCAATAAATCAAAACATTTTGTTATTGGAGAATTATTGCTTTCAGATGGATCTATATTTGTAAATTTAACAATATGAAATAAAGAATAGAAACCTGTATTTAAACGTGTATCACCAGTAGGAAATTGTAAATCTAGTATTGATGTTGTATATCTTTTTAATGATATAAATTTTGAATCTGTAAGGATTAAAGTATCAATTGGAGTAATTTCACAAATGATTTCATTACATTACTTCCATCAAATATAACAATTGAAACAACCCAAGTACCAGTTAAAAATGGAATTATATCAAGTTCAGGTATTAATTTATTTTCAGCTCAATTATTAAATGAACTGGATAATCCGTTAATGAAAAAATAAGATTTTAATATTAATGTAATATTAAAACATATAAATAGTACATGGTCAACACCAATATTTGAAATTAAATTTAAATCAAGTTGGATTGATACAATTAACGGTCAATATTTTAAACAATTATTACCAACATTGCAATTGTTATTTCTTTTCCGTATACCAATGATATTATTTCATTATCACTATAATTGAAATTAATTCTGTAACATTACCAAAACCTGTACCATATTGTCAGTGTTGAATTAATTTCAAATAATTTATATCCTGTAATTGTTGAAGTTTTTAATGGTGTACGTGTAACTGATGGGGGGAGTTGGTGAAAATGATTGGGAAGATTATTCTGATGGTAATCCTAAAGATGGTTCTGATGAATCTAATGACTCTGAACCTGAATGAAATAAATCTGGAGAGGATGTTTCCAAAGTTGAAGAACTTAAAGATATTGAACCAAAGAGGATGATTTTGAAGAATATCCCAATGCCAATGATTCTGAAGTTTTCTAATGATTCTGAAAAACCACTACCCGAACCAATTTCGTTAAATGATACATTGGTATTTATTAAAACTAATAATATTGATAAATTTTATGTTAATATTTTGTGGTACTCTTTCAAATATAAAAAGGACAAACACAAAAAAAAAAATGGTTATCTAACATTGTGTTTTTTGAATATTGGTGGTAATGAGATATGTTTTTTAGATCTTTATTAAACACAATTAAACGATATCACACAACAGCATATATACTTTTAAATAATGATTGAAATAAATAAAGAAATTAAAATAGTGATAATTAAATTAAAATACAATTTCAATGAATTACTTGGTCTATCTATATCGTTTGATTGTTCTTCAGTTGATTGTGGTTTTTTGTCACTGGTGAATACAGCAGTATGATTTACAATTAACAACTTACTATTATCATGGAATTGTAAAGATAATAATGATGTTGTTGAATTTGATATTTCAAATGTACTTTTACTTGTTTTTGATTTTGGAGTAATTTTACAAATGATTTCATCAAATTTACTTGTTGAACTTGTGTTAAAATAATCTGGTGATAACGAACAATTTAGAAGTAATTCTAAATTTAAATTATCAATTGTTACAGTGAAATTGTTAATGAATTGATTACCATAAATTGAGAATATTGAACTATTACCATTTGATACTAGGTTATAAATTACTGTTGTATTTAATATTGTTGGTTTTTCTACTGAAATAATTGCACTTGTATAATTAGTACCCAAAGTATTACCAACAAATTGAATATAAATAATATCTTGAAATGATGTTAATGTTGTTAAATAAACCAATAAACTTTGACCAAATATACCTCTTCCAACCTGTATTTTTTTTGAAATTTCAACACCACTATTTATATGTTTCATTAATATTCCATTATTAAAATCAGTAAAATTCATTAATGGATTTTCAGTTTCATTGAAATAATTAACAGATAATAAATTAATACCAGTACTTTCAATAAGACCATTTCTAACTGGAACAATACTTGTACGGATTTTAAAATCAGTTGGTAATAAATGTATATACTTTGTTAAATTTATAACTTGATTAACACCATTTATATTTCTTGTTATAAATAATGTTAATTTATTTGAATAATCATTATTTAAAATTGCAATTGTTAGTTCTTTACCATCTGCCAATGACAATATTTCAATATCTTCTCTTTGATCAAATTTTACTTTAATTAATTTTGTATCATCACCAAAACCTGTACCATATATTGTAAGTGTTGAATTAATTTCAAATAATTTATAACCTTTAATTGTCGGTTCATTTGTTGTTTGTACTTCAGAGTAACATATGTTGACTATTAATAATAATAAAACTAATACCATAATAAATTTAATATTAATTTCCATTATTATATATATGATTTATACGATTGATATCACGAAAGAAATGATAAAGAAAATAATTTAATATTTACCTTGATAATTTTTTAAAAATTACCAACTTTTATTATAATCATGGTGGGTTGGTATAGTTTTTTAATAAAATCTATAAATATAATAAAAATAAAATATGTTCAAAGTACAACAACAAAAAAAAAAGTTTAAACATAAATGTTATCGTTTTAAAATAAAATGGAGGTTGTTTTTATTTTACAGAAATTAAAATTTCAAAAAAATGTAAAAAACAACACACCCACACTCACACAGCAAATATTTTTATTTTTTACAACTAAGATATATTTTTATTGTAATATATTACATAAAAACAGTAGGTATATTTTTAGACGATAATGATTGAAATAAATTGCTACAATAATTTAATTGAAATATTTAGATAAATATCAATTATGTTGAATACAACAGTATGATTTACAATTAACTGGTTACCATTATCATGGAATGTTAATAATGATGTTGAATTTGATATTTCAAATTTACTTGTACTTGTGTTTGATTTTGTAGTAATTTTGTGGGTTGGTAATTTAAAAATATGTTCATCATAGCACAATAAAAAAATAAAAAACATTAACGAAAAGGGTTTTATTTTTATCACTTAAATTTGAGAAAATATAGATAAAATATAGATTTATATATTTATTTTTTTACAACTGGTTTTAATATATGATTTTTATTATATAAATAGTAATATTGTTAAAGAAATTAATATTGTAAATATAAAATTTAAAAATATATTTGAGTTGTTACCACTTGAATTATTATCGTTTGAATTATTATTTATATGATTTTCACTATTACTATCAGAATTTAATATTATAATTTCTTTTTCATCATCAGTAAATTCAACCTGATGATTTAAAGTAATGAAATTTCCTGTATTACCATTTGGGAATTGTAATGATAATAATGATGTATATGAATTTGATAATGATATATTTGTAGTATATTGATTATTATTACAAGTAATTTCACAAATTATTTCGTCTTGATCATTAGTTATTTCATCAATAACTTGACTTCTTGATAATTCAATATAATAATCTGAAGATAATGAACAATTGATTGTGAATAAACCTTGATTTAAACTGTCAATTGTTACAGTAAAATTGTTTATGAATTGGGTACCATAAATTGAAAATATTGATTTATTATTATTTAATTTTGATAAATGGTTATAAATTAACGATGTATTTAATATTGTAGGTTTTTCAACCGAAATAATTGAGCTTGTATAATTAACACCTAACTTATAGCCGACATATAATTTAAACTCAATATCTTGATATGAAGTTAATGTTGGTAAAAACTCTCTTATCATTTGACCAAATAATATAGAATTTTGTATCCAACCTGATTTAATTTTAATTTCTTTTGTATCATCTACATGTTTTGCATTACCATTTATATTGAAATTATATTTCTTCATAAAATCATTTTCACCCTCTTCAAAGAAATGAGCAGATAAGAAATTTATACCTTTACATGCAATAAAACCATTTTTAACTGGTACTTTAATAGTTTCAATTGTTATATTTGATGGAAGCAATGTAATAAACTTCGACACTTCTTCAACATTGTATACACCACCTAAACCTTTTCTTGAAATTGACAATGTTAAATTATCATTATAAAATGTTGAAAAGATTTTAACTGTTATTTCTCTCCCATTTACCAATGATAATATTTCAATATCATCATTACCATTGAAGTTAATTTTAACCAATTCCGTGTCATTTCCAAACCCAGTACCATATATTGTCATTGTTGAATTTGCTTCAAATAATTTATATCCTATAATAGTTGGTTTTATTAATGGTGAATTTGTAACTGATTGAGTTGGAGTTGGTGTACTTTTATCTTTTAAACAATAACATAAATTAATATTTAACAATACTATTGTTACTATTAATAAAATAATATTATTATATTTCATTTTTTAGTTTGTTTTTTTATTTTATTTAAAATAATAACACATACAAATAATTTGTTTTATTTATATTAAATTATTTGTATGTATTTTTTTTATATAATTAAATTAAATTAAAATAAAGAAACAAAACATAATAAATGATCCGATTTTTTAAAATCAAACCCAATGTAATGTGTTATTTGTATATTGTATTTATAAATCATAAAGATTTTAAATTATCATCATATATTATTTTTTCTTAAAATAGATAAAAATCACAATAAAATGTCTGTGTATCACACACTTTTTATATATTTTTAGAACCACTAACATGTTGTTAGATATATTGTATTATTAAAGTGGGTGGTAAAATGAAAATAAGTAATTATTTTTTAAAATTTTATAGAGTGTGTGTGAAAATAATACAATTTTTTTTATTTTTCTTATTTTTAACAACATGATATCGAATGAATTGATTCTATTTTATGTAATTAACAAAATTGTACTTATAAATTTTGGGATTTCCAAATAGATTATTATAATTATCTAAATTTTTAAAATTAAATATCTTTTTTTTAAAAAAATATCTTCATTGGTTTTTTTTCAATGGTGATATTAAAGTAATATCACTAAAATATATTTCTATTAGAAAAATAAATTAAAACTAAAAATAATGTCATGAAAGGTCACCATTTGAAAAAAGAGTTAGTTGGCTTCAAGTTGGTGTAACAGTTGAATGCCAATCACAAAAAGAAGGTAAAACTAAATTTGCTTGGTTTAAAGCAAAGGTATCAGGTGAAAAAGACAATAATGTTACATTGGTAGTTATATTACAACATACTCTTGTAATTCATCAAATCAACCATTCATTAAAATAATGTGAAGATAGTACATGTTCAACAAAGTCAGCTGTATCTTGTAATGCTATCTATATTTTGTGCTCCCTTCAAATTAATTTAAAATAAGGTACCTTTTATTAAATTTATTTTAAATAAAACTTTTTAACTTGAATCCAATCATCTGGATTAAATTGAAATACTTGAGTAATATTTGATAACCATAATTTAGATTTATCCAATTTATTGAATAAAATAGTCAATGAATTTATATATTGTTCAGTTGGTGTTGTACTAATTTGTTCAATTGTAATTTCTTTAAATTCTGGGTTTCTATAGTTTTGATCAATGTATCTAATTGTTTGTTGTTTTGAAAGGTGTGTAATTTTTGATCTTTCCAACCAACATTGTTCAATTGCTAAATTAAAATCCTGAACAAATTCCCATTGTGATGAATCAAATGATAATGGTTTATATGGTTCAACATTATTTTCAGGATCCCAACCATGGATATCAGGTTGACCAGCTAACAATTTCAGTAATTCATTTTCATGGTATCTTAAACTTGGACCTTGAAATAAATTAAATTTTGACCAAACTGTATAATTAATAGCAGCATCATGATTATAAATATCTGATAGTACCGATGATAATTTATCAAATTCTTTTGATAACATCCATAAAAATTCCATTGAACCAGCAGGAATAATATGATGATATGAAAATTGAATATATGGATTTGTATGATTATTAGCATTTGCTTTTGGTCCTGGAAATGTACCTCTTGTAACTTTAATCAATTTATCTCTTGATGAAATTACTATCAACCCATTTAATGGTAATGAACAAAAATTTACTTCTTTTAAACTACCATCAACTGAATACAACTCTTTTAATAATTTACTATTTGACATTATATTTTTTAAATTTAAAAATTTAAATGAAGGTGTTGGTGCATCACTTCCCTCCCCAACAATTGTATTTATACCAATTATAACACCATTTTCATTTGTATAAACAGCACCACTTTCACCATCAACTGAATTTGATTTTAAATTTATAACTGTTGAAGGATTACCATAAGTTACATTTTTACCACTACCATTTGGATGATTAAAATAAAATAATTGTTGTTGATCTAATGGATTATCAATTCTACCATTTAAAATTAAAGATTTTTTAAATTGATATGAATCCGGTATTGTTTCACTTAATTTTAAAATACAATAACCAATTTCTGAATTATATTCATAAATATAATCAACTGCTACATGTGTACCATAATCCATAATTTCGTTTAACACTTTTGCATTCCCTTTTAATTTAATTAATGTTTTTTCAAACCCAAAACAAACTGATAAACATTTATCCATTTCTTCATCATCATCATTAGATCCAGGTGGTGATATCATATCAGTTGAAGTTAATACAAATTCATTACATAAAAGTAACCCAGTTGCAAATGGTAATCCTTTTTCATTTGAAATTCCAACAACATTCTTTGATACTTCATAAACTACTTTCTTAACATCCTTTGGTAAACTACCATTCATAATAACATCAACTATATTACCACCTCCAACAATACCATTACTTGATACTAACTTTTCAATATTTTGGTTTTTAAAATATTTTAAAAAACCATCAAATTTAATTTCTTCTTCCATATTAAAAATATTTACAAAAAATAGATATATAATAAATATATATAAGTAAAAATAATAAATAATTAAAAAAAAAAATGATGATGGGATATGTGCCGTTTTTTTCTTGTGTGTGGTTTTTTTCTTAATTTTTAAAAATTTAAAACACTTTAGTGTTTAATTTTTTTATTTTTATTTTTTTTAATTTTTTTACTAGTTGTATCTTCATCAGAATCATCACTATTATCAAACTTTTCATTATCACTATCATTTTCTTTATCTTTTTTAATTAATTTATCATATTTTGCCAATAAAAATTCTTCATTTTCTCTATCAATTTCATCAGTTTTTTTTGATAATTTTCTTAATTTTCTTTTTGATAGGGTAAATTCAAATTTGAAACCAAATTTTTCATTACATTGTTTGAGGAATGGAATGTCGATCTTTTGATTTTGATCTTTTAAAAATTGAACAAATGATTCAATTAAAAATGAATCTGAACTTGTGAGAAGAGAGTAAGCTTTTGGTGCAACCACTTTATCAGTTCTACCAGCACGACCAACACGGTGACAATATTGTTCTAATGATCTTGGAAAATCGTAATTTACAATATAATAAATATCATCAATATGAATACCACGACCAATAATATCTGTTGAAAGTAACAATGTTGTACGCGAACTTGAAAATTTTTGAATTAGCTTTTCTCTTTTCTCTTGATCAATATTACCAAATATTGTATCATGTTTAATATTTGATTTTAATAACATTATGGAAATTCTTTTTAGTTCTTTAATTTTATTGAAAAAAATAATTGTCTTTTTTGCTTCTCGAAATTGAGGTTCACCCAATAGTTTAATGAGTGCTCTTGGTTTTTTATGATGTGCAATTAATTGAACTTCTTGTTCAATACGATTTAATTTTGGTAATTCTGATGAACCAATTCTTAAACGAATTGATGGATCCTTAATCCAGCATTTTGATACCTCTTTCATTGATTCTGGAAAAGTTGCTGAAAATAATATGTTTTGAGAATCTGGACGAATTTGACCACGAATTTGCTTGAGTTGTGGTAAGAGACCTTTTGATAACATTTTATCTGCTTCATCCAATACTAACATTGTAACGGTTGATACATCAACAGTACCATCACCAATCATTTCAATTAAACGACCAGGTGTTGCAATGAGTATATGTGGTTTATCTTTTTGTAATTGTTCAACTTGTATTGATTTTTGAATACCACCATAAATTACATTTGATTTTACACCAAATAATGTTGTTAACAATGATGCATTACTGTGAACTTGTAAACCTAATTCTCTAGTTGGTACTAATACCAATACCAATATACCTGTATATTTCTTTTCCATTTTTTCACCAGTTATTTTATTCTTTCCACCTCTATCCATACGTGCTAAAACATGTGGTATCATTGGTGCTAAATATCCCAACGTTTTACCAGATCCTGGTAAACTTGTACCAATTATATCATAACCTGTCAATATTGCTGGCCATGCATACTTTTGAAATAATGTTGGTTCAAGGAATTCAGTTTTTTTGAAAAATAATTTCATTTGATTTGGTAAACATTCATCATCACCTGTACTTGCAATTGGAATGAATTGATTATTTGGGAAATATTCTTTGACTTTGTCTCCCTTTGATTTTTTTGATTCTGCAATAGCAGCGATTGCAGCAGCTTTTTTATCTTTTAACATTTGTGCTCTATCTTTTTTATCTTGTTCATCATCGTCAACGTCATATTGATAATCATCTTGATCTTCAATATTTTCAATTGTGAATTCACTATTACCATTTATAAATTCAAATGAGTCCAATGATGCTTTGATTTCTGGTACTATTATAAATCTTTTTTTAAATGGTTGTAATTGTTGTTCTGTCCAATGTACATCTTGTAAATTAATTGTAAATTCTTCAACTGGTCCTTTTTCTTCTTCTTGTTTTTTAATTATTGTTGTTGATTTTGTGTTACCAAATGTGGTAGAGTAACCCATTGATTCTTCCATTTTTTGATTCTTATATTTAAAACGATAATCATCTTGTTTAAATAATTCTTGTTTACTTAGACCTTCATTATATTCATCATCATTAATCTTTAAAATTTCTTGATCTTCCAATTCTTGTTGACTATATTGAATTACATTGTTTTTATTATTATATTTACTATTATTATATTTATTATCTGTATTATATTTATTTTTATATTTATTATTCATTTTTGGTATTTCAAAAAAATAAATTTAAAAAAAAAAAACGTCAAAAACGACAAAAATTTTACAAAAAATTAAAAAATCAAAAAACGACAAAATTAATGGACGATTATCTGTATCAATTGATTTATTTAAAATCTATTTATTTTTTCAGAATAATATAGCAATAAACAAAACTGATAAACTGGATACTACTTTTGGAGCAGTACCAGAATAACATTCTTTAGGATCTGGTGTTTCAGTTGGTATTTTGGTTGGACTTGTTGGTGTTGGAGTGGTTGTAGGTGTTGGTGTTGGTGTTGGAGTTGGAGTTGGAGTTGGTGTTGGAGTTGGTGTTGGAGTTGTTGATTCTCTTGGTATGGTAGTTAATATGAATTCAGAATGTTATCAAATAA